>VZUA01067955.1:0-22495 GCA_013401035.1 Horornis vulcanius
CATCCAACCTGGCCTTGAACGCTGCCTGGGACAGGGCTTCTCTGAGCAACATCCTCCAGCGTCTCATCACCTTCAGAGTAAAGAATTTTTTCCTACTATCTAGTTTATACCTAGCCTCTTTCAGTTTAAAGCCATTTGTCCTATTGCAACAGGCCCTGCTAAACAGTCTGTCCCCATCTCTCTTATAAGACCCCTTTAATTTTGAAAGGCCACAATAAGATCTCCCTGGAGCCTTCACTTCTCCAGGCTGAACAATCCCAACTCTCTCCGCCTTCCCTCACAGGAGAGGTGCTCCAGCCCTCTGGTCATTTTTGTGGCCCTCCTCTGGACCCACTCCAGCAGGTCTGTCCTATTTTGGTGGCCCCAGATGCCATATCCTGACACAGTGACCTGACTAGCAAAGGAGTGCACTTTTTGAGTTTTATCCCAGGACTTTTAATACCATCATTTCTCCCTTGCTCTCACTGCAAATTGCCTTCAAAGAAATATGCACCAGACTCAAGTAGACATCCTCCCTGTCCTCCAGCTACAGTTTCCCAACATCAGAAATGTCTCATTTTGGCACAGGTTTCTTCCCCATGTTCGCAACAGTGGTGCTTGTAGGTAATTATCTATTAGCTATAATTAAACAAAAGGTGCTGCCTTGGGAATTGGCTGCAATAATCTGTTGTATTAAAAGGATGAAAATGTCATTTTGATCAGACAGGTTACTGGAGAGATCATGATTTTCAGGACAACAGATTAAATTATGTGCAATTAAATAGCTGGACTAAGTCTCAGGGCTTGATCCAGAATGTAAAACAGACAAGCAAGCAAGAAACCTTGTCATGGTCCCTCTCTCTGCACAATCTGCCATCTCCACTTGAGGCTGAGATCCACCTAGATTCCTGCTCATCCAGAAAGGAAGATGTCAAAAACTGCCAGAATTGCCGTGGGCAGTAGTGCTCAGCCACTTACAACAAAGCCAAACGACAGGCAGCTTTAGTTATTAATGGCTGCAAACACCGACCCTCTCACCACTGCTGTGCTTGCTTCAAATCTCTATCATCCTCTGCCTTCTTTACTGAGTGCAGGAAGGATGTGGTTCACCAAGAATCATTTCCCAAATTCATCCCAATTGCTCTATTAATTAGCCTTTAGCTTCAACATAAGGAAACAGTTTCTACCTTCTGCAGCAGGTCTATTTTTAGTGAAGCATCAATTTGCCTCTATTTGATTATCCCTCACTGTTAATCCTGCCCACACAACAAATCTGGCATTGATCACTTGTGGCAGACAAATATTTTTGGCTTAGGCTACGAAAGAAGCATGAGGAAAGGAGTCTTAATAACCAGAAAGAGTATCATTAGAAATCAGAATTCATATGGAGAAACCAATGCTAACAGAAAGAAAAAAAAAAAGGAGGGGTGAGGCAGAACATGTTCTTAGTATGTGTTTGTGAATATAAATCTACCAAAGTGACAAGAATCCCTCAGCTTCTGCAAGTGCAAATTCACATCAGCAAATTCAAGTTCATATGAAAGGAGGCTTCACTGTTGGATAGCATTCCTGGTATTTCAAAGACAGCCCTGCCTGCTGCCCAAGACCATCCCTTCCTACAAAACCATGGATCTAGCTCAACAGAGGAGGCTAGACTGACAGATCAGTTTGCTCAAGAAAATACTGCTCTGAGGGATGGTTCTGCTACTTGAAATGGGAAAAGGACACAACAGAAGAAAACATCCTCCTCGTCTGCATTCACCTACCTTGTAGTCTCAGTCCCTAATTCCATGCTCTGTCCGTCACCCAGCCCATCTCACCAGGCCTGCTTTCCTTAGAGAAGCTCTGAAGATGAATCCAGAGCTGGACTAGGTACAACTGAGGAAGCAGCATAAATTGTGTCCACACCATAGTGCTTCTGTTCCATCATCAGGATTTAATAATTAAATGATAGAATTGTTCAGTTTGGAAAATACCTTTAAAATCATTGAGTCCAACCATCATCCTCACAACTGGCCTTGTAACCTACATCTTCTTTGAGACTGCCCAAGCTGGGGAAGGTGAAAAAAAAGCAGCATGGCCAATTCCCTTTGACCTGTCTGTTCTGTAATGGTGAAGGGCAAAAGACACTGAAAAATGATAGAACTGGAAACTTTATCTAAATCCCTGCGTTTGTGAGCTCTGCCTGCTTTACACAAGCCCATCCATGGCACTGTCTCTCTGCTATGGGCTGTTAAAGGTTTGAGAGCCTTGGAGCGCCCTGAGGTTACTGCTGTCCCTAAAGCCCAGCCTGGGAGAAGCAAGGGGCCTCTCAAAATTAGGCAAGCCAAAGAAAGCCTGAAACTTGATGACTGTAGTTTATTGGACTCGGGACAGCAAGAAGCAGACTCTGCTCTGCCTGAAAATATCATTAAAGCTATAGGTCCTGTTATAAACTGAGGAATCCATAGCACAGTAGGAGGCAAAGACAGAAGCACTGGGAGAAGGGACAAAACTATTCATAAACTGGTTATTGCTGTGGGCATACATGCCTAACACTTTTATCCTTCAGTAACTATTTTGATCTGTGCTAGCCTGGGATATGATCTCCAGCCATGATGTGTACAAGAAAGGAAAATAATCCTCATTTGATCTGGGAATCTCATATTCCTGACTCTGACTGCTGAAAGAAACAGCTCCCAGACAGACCAGGTGTTTAAATAGAACTGGAATTTACTGCCACAGTTTAGCAGTTGGTAGACTTGGATATCTGCCAATGCCCTAGACTATTAACCATTCCTGTAACTCCATCAGCATTTTTGTCATCTTCTTCTGGAAAACTCAGGAGCTTGAACCAGACAGACAAACAAGAGGAACTAAATCTCAGAGATGCCTATAATCACTCCCAACACACCAGCTGTCTACAGCTATGAGTGTGTCCATCCCTTCACATATAAACCAGAGAGAGGGAAGCTAAACCTTGTGGTAAGACATTTATCATAGTGCTGTGGTCCAAAAGGGTCTTCAGGAAAGAAGCACAGTTTGGGAGGCAAATTAGTAACCCAGAACAGCTCCCAAGACTGCTGTCAGTATCTAGGAGGAGCAGGAAAGGAAGGTTATGAGGCTCCACCTAGAAGTCTGCCCCAGAGCCCCAGGCCAAACGCTGCTGCTGCCTCCCATCCACTCCCCAAGGTGTGGCCAAACCCAGCGTAATCGCCGTGCCCTTGCCAGCTCTGTGCAAGGTTCATGGGCACTGCTGGAGCCCTCTCCCGTCATCCTCTTCTCTGCACCAGCAAACAAAAGCCCTGAGATAATACTGGCACGTTTTTCTTCTGGGTTCCCAAGTCCATAAACATCAATTTAGCTGGATTTTTTGTTGTTGTTGAATTTAAGCAGAGAAAATTGGCCTGTTTGGGATTCCTGCAAAAAAAGAGCTGAAGCTAGTGGAAGGTTATAGCAGAGAACTCTCACATATGGAGGGTAAGTCAGGCCTCTTGGTACAGAGGTAGCACATGCTGTTTAAGGGAGGTTGCTCTGAGGCCTTCAATTGAGTCATCTTAGGTAAGTCATCAGTTCTTTTCACATCCTATTCTTCCTCATCTGTGAAACAGGAGTAGAAAAATCTCTTATTTCTCTACATCCTTTTTTTTTTTTCTGGTCAGATACTATATCCTAGAAAAGTTCAGGACTATATCCTAGAGAAGTTCAGGTTGTGGTTTTAGTTAAGGCTTGAGGCCATGAGTTCACAGTAGGGCTGAGCTTAACCCAACACCAAGGGAGGCAGACAGAAATCCCTTCTCATCTTCAGATTTGCATTTCTCTTCTTCCCAAGGAGTAGCACCTATGCAGATATATCCATTCCCACAGTGCTATCACTGCTAGGAGAAGGGAAACTTTCTGGAAGTGCTCTCCCTCTACTTCAGCAGCACAGAGATGTTTAGTCTTGGCTTCCTCCACAAGCACCACACCTAAACTATAAATCATCTTTCAGAAGGAGGAGGATTTTGAGTTCTTTCCCCCCCATTTTAACTTTTTGCTAGGGTGTGGAAAGTGAATAATCCCAACTGAGCATTCCTTACTTAACAAATTTACGGTTGGATGCTTAATTAGGAATTTAATAAATGCGACTTAATTATCTCTTAATTAGATTACTTTATTAATGCCCATGGCCATAAGCCCTTAGGGCTCTCAATCTTGTTAGATCTCAAAAGCTAGGCTGAGTCAACACTTGAATAAACAGCTGCCAATAAAATACCTTGAGCTGCCAAAGGTGGCAGTTGAATTTTCCTTGATGATTCCCTTCCCAGGTTGAACTCCGTACCTTTGCACAGTGCCAGCTAATCTTTGCTCTCAGAGATTTCTTTTCTGTGTAAGATGCAAAGCAGAGAACAGACCACTTTTGACAGAGCTCACAACAAGCAAAGTTTTAAAAATGTTACTGGCCAGGCCGTATTCCAGCTGCAGTAATTACAGTTCCCTTTACTTAATTCAGTGTTCATCAGGAACCTGTTTTCTCTGCTTCTGAAGAGCTGTTGTGCAATGCTGGCTTATACTGTTAAGGCCTGTCAACATGATAGATTTTTGGCATCTTCTTAGGTACCTGAAGTACCTATAAAACACTCCTTGACCATCTAGAACTCTCATTACTGTTAACATTAGAAGAGAAGCACATATGGAGAGCTCTCACTTCTATTCCCAAGTGGCTCTTTTCAGCTGCAAGCAACTTTAAGCTTTTCAGGTGGAATTTTGCCCTTCTGCTTTTTACCAGAAAACATTTTGGAAAGTTTAGTTCAGCTGTTTTCTAGTTTTAAGACAGCGAGTAGGCGGGGAAAAATACAACTCTTGCCATGATTTAAAAGTTAAAATAAATATTCTGTCACCTTGTCTTGAGCAATCCCTTACTTCATAAAGAAAAGGGAACCTTAAAGTTGGCTCACAGATGCACTTGTTAGTTTTCCAGTGAAAACACATCTCAAAATAACTGAATCACATCAATGCCTACTGAGTTAACCTACCCAGAATCTGCTACTTAAAATCCAGGAACAAATCCAGAGATGAGTTCTTAGGCAATAACCACTCAATAGCAGCAATGGTGATAGAGGTCATGGCCCTTGAATGCTAGAAAACACATTTTTCAGAGCCTGTTCTTGAGGCCAGAGGAAGGTGAAAGGAAGGAAATACTGCATCCAGCTCCTGAAGAGGGGAAGATGATGCTGGAGAAAAACCTGTTCCTGATTTTCATTTGAAAAAGTGGAGAAGCAATCAATACCTAACCCCCCCAAAAAACCGTGCTGTTAAATCAGTACAGAGTAGAGCAGCAGAAATAACTGAATCAGTGCACTGCAGATGAGACAGCAATGCCTGGGAACAAACACCTGATGAGGTGACACCTCAAAAAACACCTGCAGTTGACAGAACAGCACCATGAAGCCACAGGTTCAAGACACAAGTCTCTTATCCAGCCAGCAAGAGAAGGGATATCAGACAATGAAAAGTCCCCTGGTTTTCCGATGGCTACCATCACTCCAGAAAAGGTTAGAAACAGATCTTTATGAAAATCCATGGGTTTTAGGTCCTTGTACTCAGCAGACCATCTCTTGTCCTTTCAAGGCATACTGAGCCTTGGTACCATGTTTTCTCTCCTGCAACGTGAACTATCCATTGTTTCTTACATGCAAAATCACTACAGCCCTGTACACAATTTTGCCTGGCCTGGCAGTAAATAAAGGTGTGTTTCCTGGCAGGGACTTTGCTTCTCTTCCAAGCCACCCTGAGTGGTCTGTTCAGCTTTATAGCAAACGTGGAGTGCTGTGGCACAGCACACTGAGAAAACATCCTGAACAGCTTGTTTTGGGGTTGACATCTCTGACAGGGAGCCAGTGCCTTGTGGAAAGCTGCAGGACTGACACTACCTCTAGAGCAGGACAACTTCTGTTTCCTTCCCACCTTACCACAGATCCTTCTTGTGTTAAAACAGGGGAAGCTGCATTGTCAGGAATGGGTGGGAAGCAGGAAGCTGCAAATGAGAGGCCCAGCCACTTGACTTCACCACTCTCCTCCTCTGCCTCCCTAAGTTGGTTCCCACTGCTCCACACTTGCTCTCTGTTGTACCCCAAAGCTGCCTAGGCTGTACAGGTCACAAGCTCTTTAAGCCATGGCAGCATCTCTATATGTATGCTTCCACCCTAATGCAATGGGGAGCATGGCTAAAATATTTTAAATAATTAATCATCAAAACAAATTAAACATTATAGAGAGAGGGGCTGGTCAGCTTTTCTTCTTTCTATGCACTTGAAGGGTAAACACATTGTAGCACAATTCTGTGCCAGCTAATCTAGGAAATGCAACATTAAGGAAGCATCTCTTACTCCTTTGTCCCCAGATGTAAGATACCTCTGGCCTTTGTGTGACAGCCACAGAAGGATGGAGGACAGACCCCACCAGTAAGGTGTTTCAGAGCATGAGCAGCAAGGCTGGCTCTTGACATTGGAATTCACTTGGCACTTATTTTCAGATATTTGCCCCTCCATGCTCTGACCCATCCCACAGCTGCTGCTTTGCCAGCTCTCCAGGCCCACATCTCCAGCCAGTCTCACATGCAAGGGAACCTGGTGCTCTTCATCAGCCTGTCCATGCAAGGAATGCTCTTCCCAAGCAGGCAGCCAAAATTCGACAGATAGGGTGCTTGACACCAAACTTCAAGGACCTGTCTCCTCTTCCTCCTGCTCCCTACTTCTACACAGCTTGTTCTACACAGCTTGCTGAACACTCCCTTTTCCTGCCCTCCCTGACTCTGGTGAATAAAGCTTTGAGCCACAGAGCAAGAACAGCCACCCCTCAGCTTGTTCTCAGTTCTCCTAGCCCCTTCTCTTCTGAGTCAACAGAAGGAAGCCTTCCCTGACAACAAAGTTAGAATATTAGTGATCTCCCTTCTGCTGCCTGCACACACAGATCACCCAGAAAGCAGTGCCAAGGACAGCCAGTAGCTGTGGCCCCACAAGTGCCAGGCCACCAGCACACACACACGGGGAAGAGGAAGTTGTTATCAGGCCCCAGTAACACAAAACAGCTGTGCTTGGGTAGGGCAGCCACTGCTCACCCCTGCTGGGGGCTGAGCAGCAGCTGTGCTCCAGAAACCTTCTGCTTTAGCTTGTGGCCCAGATCCAATGAATAAGGAGGCACATCAGGAGGTCCCAATGAAATCAGCAGCCAAAGTCTTCATTTGTTTGAGCTGTTTCAGCAAATCGGCCCACAGAACTTACTAGCAGGGCCTTTCTCTGAAGACACCCCTTTCTCCCTGAGTTTTGCTGGCTCAAATAGGTGATGCTGCAGCACTTCCCAGTAAGTGACAACTGCAGCTAAAATGTATTGGCCAGGCATGTTGGAAACCTTGCAAAAAAAAAAAAAAAAACAATAATTGAGCTACCAGATNTCTCAGCCTTCCACTGACCTGCCTTGGCACCTCAGCTCCACCTCAACTTGCAGCACAGGTTACTCTGTCTGTCCCACCCCCTTGCTCAGCTCCAGTGCAATTCAAAGCCAGCTGCTCAAGGTCTCTTGTGAAGCCTCCATAATCACCCAACAAGAGGGATCTGCATTGGAAAAAGCCTTCAACAAGGCTGTTCTAGCTAGGAGATGAGCAAAAGACAAGTAAAGTGATTTAAAATGCACCATCCCCCGTGGTACTGCTGTCTCCTACCCAGTGACTGTTTACCTGTCAGTAGCATGGGAAATTTGCAAAAGGACTCATGCCAGCCCTCGTACAATTTCCTCTCTCCCAGAGTACATAGGTGGCCCAAGCCAAAAGGTTGTAAAGAAAATAATTTTCTCAATGTCAGAGGCTAAAATTATCTGTGTAAATATCATAGCAGTAGGTTAACAACACAGGCTGCATCCCCACCCAGCCCACACAGTATCACAAGGCAGGCAGGTCAGCCCCAGCACAGGTTTCAATTAAAGAGCACATTGCGGTTAAAACTGTCCCTGCCTGCTTTGCTTCGGGGTTTAAAGTTCCTCCACAATGCAGCTGCTTTTAGTGCAGGTTTATTATTAGTCTCATCTACATTATGGCCTCCTCAACCCACTGGAATGACCAGGAAAACCATGGAGAGAACAAACAGATACCACATGGCAGTCCTGCAAAAAGGTACGTGGTCATTCGGTAAGTGGAGCTTAGAATTAATTAGCAGTGCTTAAGGGGGATTTGTGGTGTAACAAATCTCAGAAGAAGAATTAGCCTCCCTCTGGCACCTTGCTGGTCATTTTTGGCAAGAAATGGCAAGACATGAAGGAATATTAAACCTCACAGTTCAGGGCTGGAGCCACATTCAGAGATGTGGAGGAGACATCGCAGACTTTTTGTTTCTTAAACAGGAGAGATCTTGTATTTTCCTTTTAAAAGAGCTGTGACATCTGTGTTGGCAATAGGTGAAGAATATATACTTCAAAGTTGTTACGGGACAATTCCTAGACCAAGACATGCCCACATGAACACACACGTTGAGGGTGGGCAGGAACAGCCACAGTGGGCATCCACACACCACAGTGGGGACACGAGGCAACCTCACCTCACTCTGCAGCACTCTCTCCTTAGTGACAGGCATCAGAATAGCTTTAAAGCTAACTTAAGAAAAGGACATGGTAAGGTAGCAAATCTTTACCCAGTCCTGTGGCCAGGAATTGGCTCTGTGACTCCGCCACATGGATCTGCTCAGCCCAGTGTTTTCAGCCACCAACTCAACAGGGAGACAATTGACTTGAGCACAAATATCATGTACCTCAAGGAATGTTTCTGTTCTGGCTTTTAATTCCCTCTGCAGACATTTCTGTACAAATGCATTCAAAGGCATATTTTGCTTTTATCCGGCCAGCAATCACGTACACCCAAAAGCATAAAGAATAATAGCCCAGTTGTGGAAGGACTGTTCTTCATGGAAACGCCTGATCTTCCTTTACCTTTAGCATGCACACAGGTCTCTCCAGCTCACATCATTCATTACTTCTCCACAGAAGAGTTCTCAGGTCATCCTTTCATTGCCAGGACTTTTCCTGAGGTACGTTAGGTCTGTACAGGATTTGAACTCCTGTAGGGATGCTAGTCCTTCCCTTGGGAAATCATTACAGGGTTGGACAATTCCCACTAGCATTTTCCAGCATTTCCCACTGTCAAACAAAACTGCAAGCATTCAACAAAAAGTACACTCTACCAAGCCTCTCACACACTGATGGCAGAACCAAGGCTCACAGCTGGACAGAAACCACATGGGTTGTCCCACTGCCAGCCATGTGCATCTGCTGCCCAGGTGGAGCCCTCCATCCCTGTCAGCCACTGCTCCTCTTCCTGCTTTTATTCATAGGGATGTGATTTTCAACAGGTGAGATCATCTTCTGAAAATTATGTTTGGCTATAAACGGGTCCCAGGACTGCATGAGATTCAGGAGAGGCAAGGAGGCCGTGCTCATGAAGTTCAGCATGTCCTCCCAAATGGGATGCTCACTGCGTGCCACCAGCTGCTGGGGTATGAGATTGCTCTTTCCTGCAGAAGAGTCTCTCTACTTCTCCTAGCAGAGTGAAGTAGGATGAAAAGTATAAAACTTTCCACAAAAATTCTCAAGGCAATTCTGGACCACAGGAACTTGCCTGACCCTCTGCGAGATGCTGGGGACTTAAACCCCAGCTAAGGAAAGCTCCATTGAAAATTGACCCACTCCAGGGTGCCATTAGCACAGAAGCTCAAGGTGTTCTGAAGATTTTTAGCCAAATACTACTTCAGTTTAAATACTGAAGACATGTAGGTACATGTAAAACTCAATAAATTGGGGGAAAAAAAGCTGGAAAATACTTGCCTTGAGCTCTTACAACATCTCTGCAGTACACTTTGACCCAGCAATCAGGAGAATGAGATAGGACAGCTGGCTTTTTTCCTGCAGATCAGACACCTTTTTGCCTGGAACTTGTAGGCACTGGCTGTAGCACACACAGGACTGCTGCTGCTCTCTCACTCTTCAGAATACTCACCAGGGTGCACGCAGGAGGAATCAGTTTAGAGCTGTCTTCTACCAGCAGCAAGTGCCCATAGCTGAGCTTGTCAGAAGTACACAGTTCATCCAAAGTAACTTCCATTAACTTCCATTCACCCCCTGTCCCTTGAACAATCACATTAGAAACATCCTACATAACAAACTTCACCTAGTTCTGATAAAAGTCATCAGCAGGGATTTCAGCTGCTCCCTAACAGTACTGCCCTGTGCACCAATATCAGCAAAGGTTCCTCCCTGAGCAAACTCTCTTTTTTGGTACTTTACAGGCTCATCTGCTCCCTGGCATCACTTGGATCACACAAGGTACCACACCAGACTAAGGATTTTCTTGTCACTGCCTGATGCCACAAGGGTGCAGGAGCAGCTGGCAGCCACTGTGCACATCCTCACTCCTCTACTAGTAAAAGGTTTCCATTTTGCAAGAGCAGGGAAACTTCTGCCCTATGGTACAGCCCACGCTGGTCATTAGTCAGCTGCTGACTTCAGCTTAACTGCAGTGACCAAGGATGAACAAAGTTGCTCAGGAAAATGCCTATAGTGGGTGCAGCACTTGGGAGAAATCACAAGATAGGTACTTTTCAAAATTCCCACTTTTTAATCTGCAGCTGTGACTGTAATCTCAAGATCTGAGAGCAGAGATTAATTTAAACTTCAGAATGTGGTTAAATCTTGATTNAGTAAAGTACAGCGACAAGTTGCATAAATCCATGACCCTCAAAAACAGTATAATTGGTTTCACCTGTTCCAGCTTGAAAGAGTTAAAATAATTTAGCCACTTTTCAAGAAGGCAAGTTATTTGTTTGCTTTTTCAAACAGATTGTACAAACAGCTTTAGCCCTTTTGATTTGGGCCAGCAGGATGCTAGGCAAGTTCTGCATGCTTGCAAAGGACCTCTCCTTCAAACATCATAACACAAACACAGCTCCAGCCAAAGCACAAGCTGAACATCACCCAGGGCTAACCAGGAAGCCCCGGATCAGGCGTAGACTTTTTCCCAGATCCTTTGGGGTTTCCCTGCCAGAGGGAGGCTGAGCAGACAAGCTCTTGTGGAGCCCCGCAGCACAACCTGCTGGCATTTCTCAGCCAAGGCAGGGCAGCTCTAAACACATCACCAACCCAGCAGCAGCACAGAAAGACAAAATCCAAGGATGTGAAACTGCAAAGATATCGACCCCAAATGCTCTAGAGCAAAGATCAGCTTTCCCCACAATAACCAGCTAACCAGCAAGCCCAAAAAGTCAAAGCAATCCCTAACCCTGAACTACCTAGTCCTTCCAGCAGACAGGAATCAATACAGCTCTAGGCTCTGCTGTTCTTCAGCCTGGTTTCTCCTAGAAAAGCAGTCTTATAAGCCCATACACTTTTTGCAAGATGAAGGAATTTGCTTTTGAACCCACGGGCCAACTTCAGCCAAGCACAACAAAGGAAATTAAGTTTCATGAGACTCAGAGGCCACAGAAAGGAGGTAGCTGGAGTTGCCCTGGTTGGGGAGATTTCGCAATCTGAACTTGCTGTCAGAGCTTAACCCCAGCTGGCAACTGAGTACCAAGCAGCCACTGGCCTGCAACAAGTAAAATATCAGAGTATTGTCAATGTTTTTGTCATACTGAATCCAAAACACGGCACTGTACCAGTTGCTTAAAGGAAAATTAACTCTCACCCAGCTGAACTAAAGACACTTGCCTTTACTGCATACCAGAGAACCCACAGTGGAAAAAGCCCTCAGAAATGCTTCAGCAGAGAAGGGCTCAAGTTTCCTTTTTTGACGCCAAAATTAAGCAGCCACCAGACAAATCCAGAGAAACCAGCTTCATGATACCTCCATTTCCAGACCTTCCTAAACATTTTCCAACTACATGCCATAGCTGCTTTAAAGGTCCTGCTAAAGAGTTCTGCATATGCTCTTTAATTCTCTGGACACTACATGGCATATTGCAAACTTACATTTGCAATTACAAAGTTCTTGTTTCCAACTATTCCTTTAAATGTTTTAATATTCCATTATTTCCTTTCTTCTCTTCTGTCTAGAGCAACATCCTCCTAGTGTAAGTAACTAACAAAAGGGAGGTGGCATTTAGAATTATCTAATTTAAATTTAATTCCAGGATGTTCCTGTTTTAGGCCATACAGGTTGAATCTCAATATGCATCAGATATGTTTCACAGCAGCAGAATGTTCTTGGCCCTTCCTAGGCAGATGTCTTCTAGATAACTTGGTAGGACCCTATCTATTGCTATATTGGGAATTCTGCAAGCAAACTTCCAAAGATGTTGCATTTTCTCCCTTAACATACTATTAACTATTTCAACACTAAAGCATGAAATGCAGTAGATAGGCCACCATTTGTAGCCTCAAAAGCAAAACAAGGGAAGCCATTCCAGGAGGATGATTTTAGCCCAGAGAGAAACAACGTGGTGGAGGTAGAAACAACCAAGTGGGTGTTTGCTGCTTGTGACCTCCAGCTCAAAGAGCCAGAAGGGAAGAAATCCTAATTGCTTTAGATTTGCAGATCAAGTCACCACTACAGAACAGCCCTTTAGAAAACTGCACATGCAACCAATTTTTCAAGGTCCCACTGCTCTTTTTCTTCAATGCCTACAAGTAGCTAGACACAACACATCAAAGTGGACAAATCTTTACAATTGGGTGTCAGTGTACAAGCCAGAAAACACACGTAGACTTTCAGAGCCAAGGCTCCAGCCCATTTTTATAATTTCGGGTTTTTTGTTTGTTTTTAAATGTTTAAACTGAGCAATTATGAGACCATTGGGCTGCAAAGAAAAACCTACTTCAGCTGGCACTGCAATGTGAGCACCACTGAGATAGGACAAAAGTCACGATTTTAAACTAAAAATGCTAGATCCAGACTAGATATAAAGAAGAAAATTTTCATTATGAGGGTGGTAAAACACTTGAACAGGTTGCTCAGAGAGGTGGTTGCCCCATCCCTGGAAACCTTCATGGTCATGTTAGACAAGGCTCTGAGCAACCTGGTCTAGTTGAAGATGTCTGCCATGGCAGTGGGGTTAAAACTAGATAACCTTTAAAGGTTCCTTCTAACCCAACCATTCTGTGATTCCATGGCAAATGAAGATCTCCACCTTGTATGCAGGAATGCACTAAAGGAAGACTCATTCTGGTGCTCAGCCTTACACTAAAAGGCTGTTTCTGTTGAGAAAGTAATTCAGACCTGGAAGTGCAGTAACTCAAATAAGAACAAAAAAGACAGGCTGTGCCAGTATCTGATGAGGAGACCTGGATGTAAACATACCAGGGCTGTGGGAACAGCATCAGGATTCTGATGAGTACTCACCTTCCTGTAAGGACCTGCTAAAAACCCACAAAGATTTTTATAGTGGTGGTTTCATTTAGCCATGGTGTAATACTCTCTCTATGTCCATGAGAAACTCCCCAAAACTCTTGTAAATAGAGTTGTAACTCAATTCCAACTCTTGTAATTATATCATACCCATGTAAATTATCCCTGAAGGGCTTTATTTGTTTATAATATACCAATCTTCAAGTTTTAGAAAAAACTCAAGAGTTTCTTTTAAGTAATGTCACTTTCCTCTCCCTTCCCTTCCTAGTTTCTCAAAGAAATCAATACAAGAGTCTAATACCTCTTCAAAGAGGAAAACAAATAGCAATACAACTTCACAAATTTCCACTCCACAGAATCTGGTGGAACTGAGTCCAACTTCAGCTCTGTGAATAGATCCACAGAGACCAAAGGATAAAATGCCATGGTGAGTGCAAAGTTCATCAGAAATTTCCCCATTTCCAGGATAAGCAATTACAAGTCTGATGATCATAGTTTGTGTTCGTGGAAATGGCTCAGGCAACTTAGAAAAAGCCCAAAAATACTGGAGAGAACCAGCAGAGGAGCTGCAAAACTGACCCTTTATGTAGGAAGGCACTTCCTAAAGGTAGGAATTTACTACATAGGCAGGGAAGGACGAGCACTATTGCCTGGATTTGTCCTATCAAAAAGCATTTATCTTAGCTGCCTAGGAAGAAAAGTGAGCCGAGTCTGAGGTGAAGCTCATCTCCCTACTTGGGAGATGGCAGGGAGCCAGCAGACAGCTCTTATCTCAGCATCTGGAGCAGAGCTCAAGACCACATGCTTAGGTCTGTGGTTAGTGACTCACCTGCAATTAAGGTGAAACCTGAAATCACTGCGTAAAGATAAATCTCTGGACTTGGTGGATGTAAAGCAGCATCTGCCAGACATCTGTTAACTGCTCAACACAATCCCAAGGAGGGATCTCAACAGGGTGCAACTCCCCAGCTGTGCTGGGGGATGTTCCCAGCACCTTGTTTGCACAGATGCTTTACACGGGTAGCTCCTGGAAGATGGAGAAATCAGAATTCAGTTCCCTTCTCGTCAGGGCAAACCAATTAATAGTAATCTTAAAATACAATAAAACTGAGACCCTCAAAAATTCTGCCCACTCCCCCCACCCCAGGAAACAGAGTAAATTTTGTAGCTTATACTTCAAACTGTCCAAGAAGGTAGACTCCCCAAACCACACTACTCCTTTACCCTGAGAGAGGCTGTAACCTATTGCCTAATGGCATGCAGATGAGGTCCATACCAAAGTACTGCTAAATGCACACTGATGTTGAAAACCAAGTGATCTCTCTTCTAAAGCAATCTCTTTCCTCAACACACTCTACTTGCTGAAGTTTTGCCCTCAAAATTTGTGTTGGGTAAGATTCAGGAAAATCTCTCCAATCTATTTTGTTCAAACAACCTCTTGGCTGTGCTGCTGCTTGTGCTCTCCATGGCTGTTTTTACAGCACTCTCAGCTGACAATGAAGTCGTCTACAAAGTAGCCTCTTCCAAGGTAAAGGCTCCCTCCAAATCCTAAACAGCCCAAGAACTTGAATAAATAATCAAACTGAAACTCAGCAGCTCAAATTCTGAGGTTTGCTTATTATCACTCTCACTCAAGATTACATGCAAGCTGGATTAAAGAAGAGCCAACTAGTTCAAAGTGAGAGACAAGCTATCAGTATGGTTTAAAAAACCCCAACACACCTCAGTCCAGCACTTTGCTATTGGTATGTATGTGTCATCCAAATAAGATACAGTAATCACTGAAGAATACTTGCCTAAAAATCAAGTGTTTTCTACTCATTCTCTCAGCTGCAGACCTTGGGAGGCAAGTTGTAACTGCATATGCAATTAAATTTCCAAAATACTAACAACCCTGTGCCCGTCCTAAACGCAAAAGAAAAACCAAAACAGAGGCTGATGCTCTAAGCATGAAAGATAATAAGGAGTAAGTGGTCTGCATACCTGGGAGACTGGCAGCATAATGGCTTTAAATTATAAAAGCAGTACTCTGGAAGATGATCAGTATCTTCTGTGACATGTCCATGCTCTCAGCGAGGTCTTCAGAGCCCCCACACTTGGAATACTGAAGTAAAGCTAATTTACTTAAGCCCTAAAAGCCCATTTGCTTGCTTCTGAACTGGCAGAGACAGCAATGAAATGAGAAACACAACAAGATCTGCCCTTCCAGGGCCCCATTTATTAACTGAATATAAAAATAAGATCATTTAAGTGCAGAGGCACAGTAATCCACTCCATGGTGAAAAGATACCTTGGGTTAGCAGTAAACAAAGTTTACAATACCTTGTAAACAGACCTCTTCATAAGCAAGAAGCATACTGAAATATGACACACACTGGATTAAAAGTCCCCTGTTGCAACAGTACTCCACACTTCTCATCTGGCTATTTGGGAGCACTTCACAAAAGGTGACAGCATCCTTTGCTCTGTTTTCAGAGGAGCACACATGAAACAAATGAAACACAACCTGCACTGTAAACAGCTGAAAAGCGCTACAGCATTTTCAGAGGATGGCAACTTACACTTTGTTAGATTTGTTTACAAATGAATTATAATGGCCAAAGCTACTGTGAATTATGAAAATGTTAAAAAATTATTTTTTAATGGTTTTGCAGCAACCTGTTGCACAGTTGAATAAAAAATTATTATTTTTTTCTTAATACAGTACATGGCATTTCTCCTCAATTGCACTAGAAGTAAATTTGGAAGCACTTTCAGTTTGTGTTATAGGCAGATAGAAAGGAAAAACAAGTCAGGCAGACTTCGAATCTCCATCTCTTGCCCACTATTTATCCCCACCTCTTCACATCTCTGAGTCCACATACATTCCATTGATCAGGTAATCCACTTGTGTGTAATCTTTCTTCTTGTAGCTCTCATAGGCCTGCATGAGGAAAAGAACTATAACAGTTATGAAAAAGAACGTACCGACTAAAAGCACTGCAAGCAGTGAACTTTTATCCACTAAGTACTGAGTCAGGGGCTCGGCAGCAATGAGAAGATACTCATTGTCTGTGTCCTGAGTTTCTGTGAGGCCTGAAGATGTTGTTTTGGCTGCATCTGTTGGAGCCACGGTTGTTGAAAAGACATCAGATATTGACTTTATCCCATGTTCAGTCATAGTTTCTACTGTAGAGGCTGTGGTTAAAACCACAGCACCTCCCGTAGAGCCCAGAAGAGAAGTCGATTCATTCAAGGATGCTGTGGTTGTATTTGCTTCTGGCTTTAGATGTGGCAGCGTGCTAGCATTCACTGGATCCATCGAGGGAGAACTCCCCGTCGGGATGGGTGCCGGGGCACGCGTGGAAGCGGTGGAAGATGTTCCTGCATCCTGCGGGACAGGGGTGCTCAGCGTCGTGCTCAGCGTCCTCAGGTCGGCTCCAGCAGTGGTGGGACTGTCGGGGTGAGGAGCACTGGTATTGCTGGTACCCAGCCTGGGCTGCTGTGTTTGGGTACCTGCTTCAGAAGTAACGGTGAAGGGAGCAGAGGTGGGGGACAATACTGAGACAGAGCTACTATTTCCTGATTTTTGGCTGGTGGTCACCATCTGGGTGACATGCCTGGAAGTGGAAGCAGAGATGGTACTATAAAGGGGAGAAAAGGCAGAGGATGAAATGGTTTTTGTAAAGGTATCAGAACTTCCAGGGGTGTTTGAGGCGTTGGCAGTTGTTTCATAAGTGGTAGAGAAAGTTGCATTTGTAATGTTTGTTGTTATGGCAGAGGCAGTGGTGGTAGCATTGCTTGCACTTGATTCTGTAGTTGAGACATCTCGCTTCTCAACTCTAGACAAATGTCTCAAATGAATATTGTGAGTCTGAGCAGTTAGAGAAAACTTGTTTTCCTCAGCGTGTTGGTCAATCCGTGCATTCAGCACCCTCTCTGTTTTCTGCGGACGGCCCTGGTGGTGAAATGGGGATGTTTCCCATTTGCCGCTGACAAGTTCTTCCAAAAGACAAAACAAATTACTTTTGTAAGAATAAAAAACTCTCAAGCTCAAATCTAACCTCAGCCCCCCAACATGCAAACCAGAACACATTCTGCAGTACACACAGTACAAGTGGAATAAATCAATCCTGAATTCAGCAAGAACATGAAAACTCAAGACCCCCCTGCCTTTATTGCACATAATCCCTTTGAGGTTTTTTGGTTTGGTTTTTTCCTGCCACAGATCTCTAGTATTTGCCCAACCAGAGAGTTAATTTCACAAAAGGGGAGTAATGAAGTAGAGCGTTTCAATGCAGAAGCACACTATCAACAGGAGCAGTCTTAACAAATGCCAGTTCCTCAGAAGAAGACTCATGCTTTCAAAGTTACACATCATCCACAAAGCCTTTGTGCCTAGATTCGTAATTTTCACTTGTCAAAACTGAGCAGAAATTTCTACTTACACCTTCATACATCAGGATAATTTCCTTCACAACTAAGTGAGCTAGATTTATAGTGACATAAATCCCAACTGCTTATCACAAGTCCAGTTGTTACATTGCAGAGAAACCTTTGTCAACCCAAAAGAACCATGAAGAAATTCTTGTTTTTAAACTTGGGCACAATGAACTCTTGAAACAAACTTTAGAAGATTGATTTCCCTATTATAAATAAGCTCCATTTTGTTATTGTGTCACTTTATTAAAATTAAAATACCCTGGCACTGGAAAGTCACCATGAGCAATTGTTGCTCTGATTAAAGAAGCAGTCTGTTGACTCTGGAACAAAATCCTGGCAATCTGAGAGAAAAACAATGCCAGGACATTTTCCTTTCTCTGAAAAAAGATATAAATACATCTGTTATGCCTTTATTTTCACTAGGACAGCATGTGGCATGCAAATGGATTGAATGAATGATGTCTTCAACATGGAGACAAACTGTTTCTCAGTAAGTGTTACAAAAGCTATTCAAAGACACATCATGCACTCATGGAAGTGCCACAGTCCCTAGGACAAAGTGAAACAGTTATTCCAGCGAACTGCACCTACAGAATCACCCTGCAGGCATTTCACAGTCCATCTTCCTCAGCTGAAAGCCTATCAAGGGTTAAATGCAGGCATTTAAAGCAAAAGAATCAGGATCCTGGATTTCCCAGAAGCCTGAAACATGGCTTTACCTGCAAGGAGGTCTTTGATGTCTTGTTCTCCAGCATTCTGGCACACGCTCAGCTGGTGACACTGCAGGAGGAGGCAGTGATTCTGGTAGGGCACAGACCAGTTACAGTGATGGCTCCCTGCAAACAGCAGAGAAAATGGATTGCTGCACACAGGATACTAAACACACTCCTTGTGCCTCTAATTAAACAACTGAAGAAAAAAAAAAAAGGAAAAAAAAACCCACAGCCAAAAAAAAACCCCAAACCATACAATATCTAGAAGGTCTGTCCTTAAAGGATCCTGACTCAGCCTTAGTGCAAATAACCAAAGAAAGCCAATGAAACCAATACTGCCAATGCAGCCTACCCACCTGTGTGTTTTCTGGTACCAGCATCTCCTGACAACAGCACTTCACTCACCCAGAAAGGGACAAACAAAGTGCACTGCAGTTAGGACCCATGTAAATTCATCTAGATGTCTTAATGAGGAAAATGACCATTAATGGTCATTAAAACCAGCACTTTATTAGGTTCCTAACCATCTGAATGTCAGCTACTCATCCACCTGAGCCAAGGTCTCATATTCACCACAGCACCACCAGCTTTTTGTAGGAGCTACAAGCTTTCTCATCTGGCTAGACAGGATTGAGGCCTTCATAAGGACAACTCAAAGACTCTTCTTGAAGTTTAAATCTTTGAAAAGACATCTCAGAGGTAGTGAGAAGGCTTTTACCTCAGATTTAACCCTGTGCTTGGTTGCAGGACAAAGTGGTTTCTTCTAAGGCAGAAAGCACACGCAAATACCAGGGAGCAAAGATTACTCATTCTAGTGCAGCTGCCTGCAACAGCTCTGCTCACTTGAAAACATCTGGCAGCAGGGAATAATCATTCTTCAATTCAAGTGACCTAACACTGTTTGCACGCTATCAGTGCACACCAACAGCACATGCTGTTTCTTAGGGAAGCCTGAAGGGCCCTGGGAATCAGTTGTCCTGGATTCAATTTAACCAAAGCTGTCAGAAGTTATTCAGCACCACACAGAGAAGCCATAACTGTAAATGCCTGTAAACAACTGGAATTAAAAAAGAAAGTTGTCAAAGGAGCAGCAGAGACCTTCAAGGAGCAGGAAATGCAGCTGGAATGCCATCCAAGGAACAAGAACCTCACCTGAAGCACCTGGGCTCTGACAAGCCTGCCTGCATTGCTCTTCACTTGTAAGCCTGCTGATTTGCACTACATGGACTCCTCTCCCTTTCAGGACAGAAAACCGCTGTTCACATATACAGATGGAAATCAGCAGGAAGAACACAATGGCAGTCCACATCTTCAGGGCTGGCCTTACAGGGAAGCTTCTCTTCCCAGAAGAAATTCTCTCTTATATCAACTCCAGAGCCACTGCAATATACCTATCAAAAAAACAAAAACAAAAAACAAACAAAACAAAACCACCAATTTATATCGCTATGAGCAGGAATGGAAAATAAAAACATACAAAAGGCAGGCAAGTACCATTACATATCACAAATAAGCAAGGGCTCAGACAGGAGGAGTAAAGACCTTTCCCACCTTCCCAGAGAGGCTCTTTCTTTGGAAAATGTACTTTACTCTCCCTCCCCTCACATCCCAACAGAGAAGAGCTTAAGTCAAAAGCTGTGAGTGCAAAGTCAATCTCAAAGCCCAGAAGCATGTGGCAGCACAGATATGATGTTTTTGGACTCCTTCTGGGAACCTTAATGTTGTGCCCAGGCTCAGCAGAAGGGTTTTCACCGGTTTGAGCACACTGATAATAAGGGAAATTATAGTCCTGGCCCTGTCTTTACACCAAGTCCATCAAAACCAAGTAACCAAGGTTGATTTCTGCTTTGGTTTTCCTGCTCATTACGAAAAGCTCGAAGAAATTTTGATAGAAAACAAGCAAAAACCATCATCATTCAGGTCTTCATTACACAGACACAACTGTTACTGAAGAATATGCACACCCACAGTAAGCCTTCAATTCCCCACATAAAACAACATATAATGTCTTTCCTTCATTACTAATGCACACATGTGACTTTGACCCAATGGAGGGGCTTTTGTCACTTCTTTTGAAGACACTGAAACAGCTCTCACTGACATCAGGGCAGATTAGGAGCTTCTATCTGGATTTACCCTCTTGGTTCTGAGGTTTTTGGAGCTTTGTATGAGCTTCCAAGCAGTTCAGTCTGAACCAGACCTACTGTAAACCTCTTCCCGAAGTAATTTTTAAGGGCAATCCTCTTCCTCATCACTAAGGCAAGCTTTAGTCACCATCCTGAAGTTATGAAGAGAAATGTGACAGCCTTCAAAGAGTGTTGAGATTCAGCTTTGTGTGACATCTCCGAGATGCATGTGATGACTGCAAAGGCAGTTCACAACACAGAATGAGCAGCATGTGTGAATGGTATAAATACCACAGTGAAGAACATCTAACAGTCCTCAGTAATGTACGTAAGACCCTAATTTAGCCATCCAGGCTAGAAGTCTCAGTTTCAACCATGAGAACTTCAGTTTCAACCATGCTTGGTGACTTTAAGAATCTAAGAGCTATTTCTCCTCCAAAAAAGTCCCAAATAATGTTTGTTAGCTGTGACTCAGATTGCACTATTTTGATGCTTTGTACCAGTAAACTTTTTTTTTCCAATTTTTCCTTCTGCTATATTCTAAAGCCCCAAACAGGGCAACAGAGTTTTAGCTTAAAAACCACCTTATCTGAAAAGGGGTGAAATATAAACAGCTACCCCAAGCTTCTCAGAAGATACATAATATACAGGTCCACACTAGCCTGTCAAAGAGGCAAAGATGGGGACAAATCTTGGTACTAAAATGCAGTGCCTCAAATTCAGTTTTCCTAGTCAACCTTCAAGTTCCATGAGGAACTCAAGAGTCTCCTTCCTGCCTATTTATTCTAGTAAAAAGAGTTATTTTACCTGTTGAAAACAGATGGAGCATTTTTAGATCTTTTGCTCTCCCAGAGAGATGGGAAGCCCAAAATGACTGTAGGGCCCTTGCACTGCTGACCTCAGCTCATGCACCCCTCTGCAGCTTTTTCCCTGGAGCAAGCGTGCACAGCATCACGCTCATTTTCTGCGAACAGGTTTCTCAGTGCAGCCAGAAGTTCAAGCCTGCCTCATCTCACCTGGCAGCTGGAAATATTTCCAAATCTGACCTGACAACAGAAGTCTTGGCAGGGAAAGGCAGCTCAGCAGCCCCATCTAGTCCTACATACCAGCAACTCTGCCCAGCATCCAGCCAGCACCAGCTCTGCTGGGGCCTCTCTCCCATTATTACACACTATGCAAGCACAGCACAGACTGACTTTGCTCTTTTCTGATCACTTCTTCTTCCAAGTGCACCTTAGCAAAGTTGAAAGAATCAGGACAGGAGATGACTTGTGCAATACCAGCACAGCCTTTGCAACACGCTACACCAGCATCAGTTGCTCAGGAAAGCAGCCCCACGTTCTCACCAGGGAATTGGCAATACTAATTTGTGTTGTTCAGCCAAGTCAATTCCAATACTTTTCCCACTGTCCCAAATTGCAAGGCAGTTTTACAAGTTGGTCTCAGCCTTTATCACGCTCTTACTGTCACTCTTTCCATATGTTGTAGATTAACCATTGAAAGCTGCAGTTCGTAAGACAGGGAGCAAGGGGGAAAGCAAGGGAAAACATGAGATATTCTGCCCACGAGAGATTTTCCTAGAGCAGACAGCAAGGACTTCCTTTGAACCCCAAATCCTTCAATTCAAAGCAAGTGAATTGGGTTCCCTCAAAGACACTACAGGTACCTCACCTCAGAGCACTGTTTGGCAACTGCACCCCCACCACATGGTGCCAAAGTGCACTTTTTGGAAAGTTCATAGGTAATAGGCAGAGTTTCAGGAGTATTTAATCCACAAACAAAAGGAAAAAAAATCATTAATGTATTTCACATTTTAAAGAGTGCAGCTTATGTCCCTTTTCAAGGTCCAGGGTTTATAAGAAGCATTATTTTACAACCTAAGAAGTGACCCTGAGAATTAATTACCTCTGTAATAA
>VZUA01067965.1:0-12852 GCA_013401035.1 Horornis vulcanius
AAAAAAAAGTGTGAGGAAAGTCAAATAAAGGTAAATGCTCAGGAAGATTGTAGTAATTTTACGACCTTCATATGAGACGAGAAAATCTGCAAGTTTACAAATTAATTGGCATAAATACACATACTAAAATAATTATGAATTATAATTATATTGAAGGCTAATTACAGTATCTCTTTCTTCTGTAAATCAGGTGCTGATCATCTGTAAATAACTCTAGCAAAATCTGATGAACAACATATATTTAGTATTTGTTAATATTTCAATGTTAGGCAATTAGAATACAGATCAGAATTTTGTCATTCCTAATTTTTTTCCTCACTTTTTTCTTTCTTTCTTTCCACACCACACTGGAGCTTTTCCCCACTGGGCCAAGGGACTCTTCAGGATGCCAACCTCTCTGGTTGCCAGTGTCCAGCCAGAGGAATTCCATGGAGTGAACTGAGCAAATCTCACACACGTGGGAATTTCACTGTGAAGCCCAAGGGCTTTGGAGTGATGGGGAGTGAAAAGAGCACAGACTGAAGCAGGACCTTCCTGGTCCTGACACTGTACCCACAAAAGAGCTCAAGGGGTCGCCTTTGCTTCAAAGGAAGCCATCCAATGCTTGGATTTATCCTGGGCTGGGACACAACTCCCCTTGGGCTTGGAATTGCCTCAAGTGATTTACAGCTCATGCTGGAAGGCTCCATTATATTCCCAGGCTTTGTTAGTGGTGGGCTGGATGATTTAGGATGGAGGCTATCAGAGGTTATTGTGTTGTCTGGATAACGTGAGAAGATTTCTGCTTGTGTTTCCCACTCATGTAGTTTTCTCAACCTTTTATCTGCAGGGTATATAGACTGAGCTTTCAGGAAAGAAAGAAAAAGGAAATCCATCGTGGCAACCTGGTGAAAATGAGAGTGATTTTTCAGTGGTCAGTTGTTATTTTCCTCCATTTTGTCTAATCAGGCACATGTAGAAATATGCCACAGGTGTGTGTGTATATATATATATGTGATATATATACACATGATGCCGTGCAGACAGTGAAGCTGAGAAGCAAAGCCTTCAAGGACACTCTGTAAAGCTTTAGACATCTGCTTTCCAAGATATCAACTACAGCTCAAAGATACTAGGGTCTGAAAAGAGTTTTTAGTCTCCCATGAGTAGCTGGAACATGGTGTTGATGCATTTCAGTGGTATTGGACATCATCTGCTAGCCCTGCTATTCTGCTTGCTAGGGATAAAAAATATGCATACAAGTAAAAACTACAACTTACAAGGCTTATCTCTGATCTTTGATAGAATAGTGATCTATGTGTGTGAGACCATTTGAGAAACATTTGAGAAACCCAGAAAAGTGCAGAGGTACTTGGCAAAGGAGGTGTGAGCTTCTACTAAAATACACACTGATAACTGATAACGCTGGGAAATAAACAGGCTTTTAATGAGAAAACTTCTTTTGCTACTAACTGGAAATAGAGTTTCAAGCCTCTTAGTAAAAAAACCTTTTAATTTCAAGCCTCTAACAGTATTAAACAGTAATTTAAATACTCAACAACTGGAAGGCCAATGTTTTTGCAAGCCATGCGAGGGTTATGTGAGTGTCATTAATAGTTGTTCTCAGCAATCAGCACGTTTCAAAGCCAGGTTTAAAACATTGGACAAGCCAGTCCAGCCTTTCCTCTCATTTTCATATTTGATCACTGCTTCCCTGCAGATAAATGACTAAGACAAGAGGGCCAAATAAAGTGTTCTGGTTTCAGTTACAATCTTTTAAAACAATGCCTTATAATTTGATAAAAACACAAAGCATAACATGCCTCAAGAGCTTAAGAAATAAAGCTGGGTTTCTGTTTTCAAGGTAGGAGAGATTCCAGCCTCTCTCAGTTGGTTGTTGGGTTTTGATTGACAATGATTTTCCTACAGTTATCCCCTGCTTCACAATACCATGGGAAGGATATTTTGTATTCCCAACCTGTCAGCTTTGGCTGCCTTACAGAGTGTTCAATTATGCTCTAATCGAATAGCTGCCCAGTGTAGGCCACATAATGACTTCCTGATTATCTGACTTTAAATGATAAATGAAATGAATATGTAACATTCTTTTCAAACACAGGATAGTCACTGAGCCAAATGAAAACTGATTTTGTGCCCTTTTGTCTGAAAAAAACAGAATTATATTTTATTGTAATTCCATTCAACAAGTTGTTCTGTTGCTTGTTTTGCCTTCATTAAGATAAACAGGGAATGAGTTTTCTAGGAAAATGCTGGTCTTTTTGTTTTCAAACAGATGCTGAAGGTGCAAAATGCTATTTAGATTATTCTCCTTCCTCTCTTTACATTGACCTGTTATAAAGAGCAAGGTCAGATTGATATGATCAGTTCCTATTGGGAATATTTCAATACTTGCTGGCACTGCAACAAGTCTGTTTCAAGTAATGTTGCATAGACAACATTAAGGTCTGCATAAATTATTTAGTGGCAATAGTGCTAGATGTTTTTCATTTCCAGTCTGTGGTATTAGTACTGAGCAACCAACGCAGCATTTGAAATCAAATGAACCTCTACCACCTCACTGGGATAGCAGACATTTATTATGCTGTCAGGGAGGTTCTTCAGCCTCTTTAGCCAGCAGCCCACGATGGGCAGCTTTCTGAAGCATTTCAGCTTGGTTTTAGATATGATTGATTGTGTCAAAGTCATTTGTGAAGAGGTGCCCTGACACAAAGACTTGATATAAAGTAGCCTTTGACCTTTGAACACAGTTTGATACTTGGGGCTTCCATACCACTAGGAGTATCATATAATGAAATAGGTAAAAAATAATANTTGAATAAAGGCTGGCATCCCAGGCCCAGCTCCTCAATGAAAGATGCACTTTGACTGCATTCTGAGCAATCCATCCCTAAGATCAGCTCCTGAATTTGCATTTTTTCTGGTTTTCAGCCTAATGTGAAGATGCAACAGCCAAGTAAAATTCTTCGACTTGGCTGCAGCAGAACTCTCTTTTTAGTGTAATAATTTTACCATTTTTGTTCTTGTTAGGCATATCATGTCTGGGAGCAGGATTTCAAGGGCCACTTAATTCTTGAAAATGCTCCAGTGACTGAAATATTTGAGAGAAACAACCCCTCTTCAGCAGCATTTTGGGAATGACCCTTTCCCTCAGAACTAATCCTTGTTGTTTAGTGGAGAGACTGGTGGTGATCCAGTCATGGCTGTGTGTTGAGCCACCTCGTGTACCTCTGTGGCAGAGCAGGTGACAGAGGAGGCTGCACACCCCCTCACCTGCTGTGATTTCAGTCCCAGGTGCCAGGCATGACCAGTGGGCTGACCTGAGCAGGAGGTCATTTCTGCAAACCAGCAGGTCTGCATCTGGAATACCTGCTGGATGTTTATATTGCCACCCCAAGACTGCCACAGTTTGCAGGTGATGTTTACATAGCGCATGCTTTAAAATATTATAACCTAGTTCTTGCACTATTGCATCTTTATGTCATGAGAGCAGCAGTGACTGGAGGAAGAATGTTTCCTGGGAGGGAAGGGCTCAGGGACCGTGTCCAGAGTGTGCAAGAGCAGAGTGAGGCAGAAGAATCTGCTCAGGCAGAGAGTCTGTGGATGTTGGCAATAGCTCCATCAAGTCAGCAGCCTGCCAACAAGAGATGATAGTCCAGCTCAGTTTAACTTGATGTAGCTGAACTGCCTTCCTGTGCTATACAGCCCTGTTAGAGTGTGCAAATTTAATTCAGCTTTATTCCTGTAATTTTTCCTGTAATTACCCAGTTACTCTTCATATTCCCATTTCTAGGGGCTGGGAATATGTTTTACCAAATATGACAATTGAATTACCTTAAGAAAACTATTTAAGGTTTGAAAACAAAGCTTGTGGCTTAGTAGGTTGTGATTCAGGAGATCAGAACACTTGTAATATTTTCTCCTGTGACTTGAAAGGAGCTAAAGTGATCTTATATTAGGTATAAAATAACATTTATTTTGAAATAAAATAACTATTCCTGGATTCTGGAAATACATGGGGTTTCTAATTAAACTTCTTGGGGCTACAGTATAACAGTCCTTCTAGGTTCTACCTCACAGCTGGAACAGGCAACACAGGTGGAACTAAGGGGTACCCAAGTTCTTGCACAGTTAAAGTACTTTCAGCTGCCCAAGTTCACTTGATTTTCTACTGCTGTGCTTGTGATTCTTTAAATTAGCTACAGCTGAGCTGGCTGCAGCTAATGAATCGCTGCTGTGAGCGTTGTTATTTCCTTAGTAGATCCAAAGCGAGATGGAGGATATTTCTGGGTTTTGATCAGGTAAGATAGTATTTATACATACAACAAACAAAATTTAATTAGTTAATTTTTTTTTCTTTTTGTTTTCTTCTATCTTTTGTGGTCTTTCTGCACTAATTGTTATTATGCCAAACTGAGGTAATTACAGTGTGTCTATAGTGCTGCACTGACAATTCTTGGTTGCAATGCAGGCAGACTAGTTCACTGTCCCTAACCCCTGCACCTCAGCACAAGCTGAGTGTTTGCCCTGGTTATTTGGGTGGTTGTTGTTGTTGTTGTTGTTTTCTGTGCTTTTCTACACTTTTATGTAGCTGCTGTGTTCATTTTTGCAGTGCTTGAGCTGCTTACTCAGAAGTGATGTCTGTATGTCACACTTTAATTCTCTGGAATTCAGTAAAGAATGAAATATATGTAATTTAAAAGCTATTTTGAAAAATTAAATAACATGAAATTAAGAAGAAAGAAAGCTAATTCATGTGTTTCTTACTTTGTTTTTTGTAAATGCTTAGAGCAAGAAAAATTATGAGTACAATTCTGAAAATGTTTATTAAACAGATGAGGAGAATAGGAAAGCAATCAAAAATTCATCCTGTCTCTCTTCAAAAGTTGTTGTGGGAAGAATGTGCCAATACATTTTGCCATGCTTTGTGAACTGTACTATTCTCTCTCTTTTGCTCTCATTCCTCCCCATATTAGCCACGCAGGCTCATGCACAGGTATTGCTGGTTAATCTTAAAGAGGCAAATCCAGCTAAATCAAATCTTTCTTTTCTGAACTCAAGCAATACGAGTTATTTTGTAAAATGTCCGGATTTGGAGCTAAAGTAGAACATGCAATAGAAAGAAGGAGAAAAGGTGGCAGCAGAAATACCCCTAACAGTCTCTCTTCCCCAGTTCTGCAGTATGAAAATCTCGGCTAGACCAGCGTGGCTGTATTGTCCTTCCAAGCTGTGTAACATTTTACTGGGCACTAGAAAGGCTTGGTGAAGATGCCATGCAAAGAGTTCATCAAGACCTGTACGAACACAAAACCAGAAATGTTTTTCTGAACCTGTAATAGATTAATGTGTGCTCTGGTGGTGTTAATCAGGAAGGCAACCTGAGATAAATTTTTCATTTTTGAAGTCTGATTGCACAAGATGCGTAGTTGGTACAGACAGAACAGAATCAGTAAAGGGAAAGATGACCTGTTAATTCCCCAGAATGAAGGTGTGTTTCTCCTTGATTATCAACAGTGAGAGATGATGGCTCTTTTAAGAGGATAGTTTCCCTCTCATTAACTCTCTGAATTGGGATGAGTTAAATTAAATATGTAACTTAGGGTTGTGTCTGTGGGGAGGACTTGGGAGTGTTGCTGGAGTATGTGGCATAAGGACTGATGGAGTTGTGTGGCAAGTTGTGCATTTCTGACTGTATCAAGATTGTTTCCTGTCAGGTTCAGTTACTCCATGGAAAATTCAGGCACAAGCAGGAGCCCTGTGAGCTCACAGCAGCACTCCTTGAAGGCTCCGTACGGGCCTGCAGCAGTTTTCCCAGTAATTAACAGTTGTTTAATTTTTCATGTTTGGTTTTTTTGGTTTTGTTGTTTTTTGGTTTTTTGGTTTTGTTTGGTTTTTTGGGTTTTTTTTCTTAGTATTGGTTACTCTGTAGCAACATGGAATTATTGTTTAGTGTTTGTGTGGTTGGTCCTCCAAGCCCTCGGCATTCAGAAGCAGGTTTTGGACACTCGCTGGAAATCACATGCTGGTAAGCAGGAGGCAGTGCAGGATATGGAACAGTGAGAAAGTTTCGAGGAATTTATTAGTGAGAAAGGAAAAATCAATACCAGGGGTGTCCCTGAGTCTTGATGTACACAGTATAGAGAAGTCTGGTTGTTTTCAAAAGGAAACCCAACCTGTCTCCTCTGCCAGGCCCCTCTGGCATCAAGGGCAGTCTCTGGGCTGGTACCCACACACCTCTTCCCATGCTCAGTGGAAAGAACACACCAGCATGGGGACATTGCTGTCAGTCTGGGGCACAGAATGGCTGGATGAGGGCAGCAGCAGCAGCAAACATGGAACTTCAGCTCAGCTGTGTGAACTCTGGGGGGTGCACTTGAGGATTGTGAGATTGCACTGTGGGTTTGAGGCTCCTCAGCTGGACACAGAGCCTGGGGCAATGGGGGGGACACAGAGCCTGGGGCAATGGGGGGGACACAGAGCCTGGGGCAGTGGGNGGAGACACAAATGGGGGACACAGAGCCTGGGGCAATGGGAGACACAAATGGGGGACACAGAGCCTGGGGGAATGGGGGGACACAAATGGGGGACACAGAGCCTGGGGCAGTGGGGGGAACACTGAGCCTGGGGCAGTGGGGCTGCTCTGGGGGCTGCTCCCCACCACAGCTGCTCCCTGCCCACCATGTGCAGCTGGCTGAGGATTTGCCATGCACAGGGAAGTGTTAAAATGACCTTGCACTGGAGTGGTGTTTAAAATCTGCTCTTTCATGTTAAATAAATGGTAGGGGGGGAAAGGATGGGTCAGATGCTGCACAATGACAATTAGGATAATGGGTAACCTGTCATGCAAATGAGCCTAAAAGGCCTTTAATCATTGGGCCTGCAGGAGAAACGATCTGAATTTATAACTACTTGTTATAAATGCATTAAGAATAAATACTGGGAAAGGGAAAAGGACTATTTAACCTGAAGGAAAATGTGAATAAAAAATCTTGGAAAGTACCATCTGGCCATGATCAAAGTGGATCTGTCCAGCTTACCAGGGATTGAGATTCACCTTTGAAAAGTTCCACGAGGTCAGCAGAGCTGACTTATTTCAAGGCAGAGAGATGGCAGTTGGCAAAGACTGTAAGAATGGGGGCTACTGCAATAGCAAAGAATTGTCCGGTTACCCAGAGTCTTTTCCAGACTGTTTCATCTTTTCTTTTATAAAAGTCAAGATATTCTTCCTCCTTTCACAAAACAGAAGTGTAACCTTGCAGAATTAAATGTGGTGGGAGAGTAGTGGGTGGCATCTCAGGGAGCAGAGAGGGGCTATAAATAATCATTACTGCCTTGTGAAGCTCAAAGGACTTAAGAAAGAAGGGTGAGCTGAAATATTTACTTTTTTTTCCTTCAGCCCTGTCAATGTTGACATTTGACATAAGGTAGAGGAAGGGCTGTGAGCAAAACATAATGATTATAAGCAGGAGAAAAATATATTTCATTGCACAACAATGTTGAATGTGGGTTGTTTCATCATGTGTTAATGGTACCCTAACTACTGAGAGTAAGTAGGACAGCCACTAGACACTGTTTTTTACAGAGGAAAGTATGGCCTAATGAAGTTTTGTATTTGATTATTGTAGAAATTTTAGCTGAAGCCAGCACCAGTCAGCATTGTATTTACCTTGTAATAAACACAGATATGCACCCTGCCCCTTTGCACACTAACACATCACTTATCTGTACTCGCCTGGTTGTGCTCTATGTAGATAGCATCTGTCAGATCAAATCAAATTCTTTTCCTTTTTTTCTGATGGTCATTTGAAAAATGTGTGTTCAAGAATACGTTTTTGATCACAATGTTGTGCATAATAATTATAATTGGAAGCAATTTGTCCAGAAAGACACACGAGCTGTGAAGCAGTTGCATCAGCAGTTGACATTCTTTTAATGTGCTTCAAATCATCCATGAAAAATGCTCTACTTAAAAATCAAAGAGAAGATATGGTTATTCTTATGTGGGATATGAAGGTATCTGAGTAACGTAGAGTTATGACTGACTTTTTAAAAAAAATCTGATATTTTCAACTGTGTATGCTACTGTATCCTGTCTGACTTAGCAAAGTTTGAGGGCTCTGACTATTTCATTACAAACTTCTGTTTTGATTATTGGGAATGAAAACCAGTTAAGGCAGAAATGCAGCTGGGCTACAGTCACTGACATCTTTCTAGGCAACCACAAGTAAATCTTCCAAAGCTGAATACATATCGTTTACCTTAAAGACATTTTTTTTCAGAGAATGGGATGTCATCTTGGAGGCTTTTATAATATATTTACTGAGAAAAGGCCAGGATATTCAAATACTCAGAAAATAACCCAAAAAGTCACTGTAGTTTCTGAATTTCAAATTGGGAGGATGGGAAGAGTTAAGTCAACAAAGCCATTTGGTGTTGTTTTCTTAAGAAAATGGTAGCAGTGTACAGGTAGATTGTAGAAAGGAAGTCTGAGCTTTGTGCTGTTTGTCTGCAGATTTCAGAACAGGATATGTGATTTAAGACTGAAATATTTTCATACCTGCTCCTTCCAGCCCCCCAGCCCTGCCCCCTCCCCTTTTCTGGATGTACGTGATGAATGTCAGATTCTCCCTGATGATATTCCTGTGGTACTCCAAAATAATTCTGCAGACATGGTAAAAGCTTTTAGAGACTGTAAAACTGATTATCTCTTCTGTAGCTCTTTTCATCTTCAAAGCACTTACCAACATTAACTAATTAATCCTCACAGCATCCCTCTGAATTAGATATCATTGCCATTATACAGATGGAGGAATTGAAGCAAACACTTTGTGAGTAGCTCCTGAGCACCAAGACAGTTGGTGACAGAGATGGAATTAGAATGCACAGACCTGGATGTCAGGTGCTCTGGCTGAACTGCCCCTCCATTCCTCTCTTGAGAAATTTACCTAGAGGTATTGGTTATACAGTTTCTGTTAATGAAGCCTTGTTAGGAATGGCTTTGATAGGAAATTTATTTATTTATAGTCAGTCAAAGTATTATCTTTTTAAATCCCTCTTTGGCAATGTTTTCTGACTGGTCCAAGTTTGTTGAAAGATAAATCTCTTTTGTAGAAACAGTGTCTGCTGACTGCAAACTTCAAAATTAAAGAGCAAGCAATTGTGGTGTTTAGGCAGGAAGCAGAAATTGGAAAACAAGCCTCATTCCTCTAGTCTGAATTTAGGGGGTTGTTTTTCAGAGTACTTAGTATCATACAACCGAACTTAAAAACGTACAAATTTACACTGTTCCTTTAATGAAATAACCTACACGATAGAGGGCTTAAGTTTTAAAAGTCCAGAGGATGCAGAGGAGTTTCAGGTGTGGCTGAGAACTCTCCCATTTTAGGGGTGTGCTTTTTACCCCTCTCAGAGGCTGCGTTTCTTTGATGTCTGTGGCAGCCCTTGCCTTTGAGGGGCTGTTTGCCAGAGCAGCTGCTGAGGTGCAGAGCAGGCACAGGGGCTGGTGAGCAGAAATTGGAGTTGCTGGTGCCACTCCAGCTCTCTCTGGCCCCCACTGCTGGGGCTGCTCCTCAGCAGGGTGAGGGGATCACTCTGCTCCTGCGGGAGCAAAGAGCTGCTCTGAGCAGCCCAGGCTGGGCGCAGGTGCTCTCGGTAAATACTGCTCAGAGTTCAGCAGACGTGCTCTTAAATTAATATTTAACCAGATTACTACATTTTGTCTGCTTCATTAATTTTTTATTAATTTATGAAAATGCTGTTGATGGAAGGAATATTGACGGTGTGTTTTTTTGTTCTGGATGCTGAGTTTTTTTTAATATCTTCTGGTAAATGGAAACTTATCTTCCTTATGATCACAAACCATCTAACAAGCCATATGGGGCAAATGTTCTAATAAGACAACAATTATTAGAGAATGATGCATTAATGTTTTATGTTGTTCATAACTCAGCTTTAAGAGATTAATAATGGAGATGTGAGGGGAATGCTGTCTTAAGTGTTTATGATTATGTTAATATTAAGACATAGTGTAGGGGAGAAAATTGCTTCCAGGTAGTTACTTATATTGTTTGTAGAGAGAGTATTGTGTAGGAAATATCCTTTCTATCTTCTTCCAATAATTCTTAAGTAGTTCTGCTGAACTGAAGTTGCAGGAGCAACTCTCCATGACTGCAAATCTGTGAGAACCTTTTAGAACTTAACTTTCTTTAAAATAGTTCTAAAGTTATCACTGTGAAACTCCTTACCCCCAAATTACAGGGGAGTGAGATTTCCAGAACTTTAATAAATTTTGGAAATCTCACAGTTTTTCTTTCCATGTCTGAAACAGATCCTAATGGCTCAGAACTGTGTTCTGATCTTACCTGTGCATTTGGATTTGGCCCGTGCACTCAGATTGACAAAGCCACGTATGGATAAGCAGCTGTCCTTTCAAAAGGCAAAGAATGCTTGGAAATGCTTTGGAGGTAGTATTTAATTTACAAAGATAGGTTGAACAAATGTAGTAAGGAGAAGGGGGAAAAAAAAGGGGATGAGTGGATTTTGTGAAGCTGTTTAGTTTTGTGGGAAAAAAAAAAATCTGAATGCAGTTATTTTTTCTTGGTTTTTTTGTTAATCTTAAGCAATTGCTGAGTATTCTCCTTTCTTCAAAAAGTCACTGAAACAAAAGTGCCTTCTGTGGGAGAAGAGAATTCCTTGCTATGCATTAGACACCAACACACTTCAAAGTGATGGTGTGTCATTTTGTTGCTGTAGGTAGAATGAAAATGAGGTATTCACACCTTTATGGAGCAATTCTGTCTGGCCCTCCTCTGTCACAGAGTAAATGCAGCTGTGTGGTCTTCACTTGGCTCCATTCTTCTCTGTTGAATTTTTGCTCTCTGCCCCTTCTCTTCAAGTCTTTATCCTATTTTCTGATCAGAACCTGAACCCTGTAACAGTTGAGTTGAGCTCATAAGATGCTGAAGTGAGATAGAAGTTGTGCAGTACAAGTTCACTTATGCAGAATTCCTCCTGCTCCCCACACACCACAAAGTTCTTTGTATCTCCCTGCTGCTCTCCCTGCTCCAGGACTGTCACTGCTTCCACCCAAAGTGTGAAACACACCACTGGTTATCACAGCCCAGCAGGCAGGGATATTTCCAAACAGCACCACTGCACCCTTATCTCAACAGCACTAATATTATCCCCTGCCAAAACAGACATGATGTATTGAAGTATCTGTAGCTGTTACAGGATCGCTGCATATTCCTTGAATTTAGCCTGCAGCAAGTCTGTCATCCATGGTGATCCTGATGCTGCAAAAAGCAGCTTAAAAATATCATCAGGGCATTGGTGCTGACTTAAAAGCAGCACAGGCACTACTGACCTGTGAATTGAGACATGTCCATTAAAATAGGCTGCCTGCTTTTCCTCCCTCCCTACTCCTTCTTTACGTGCTGGTAGTAGTCCCGTGTCCTGTTTGCAACCCTCTGTCAGATAGAGGTGGAGTTCAGATCATAGCCACTAAACAGCCTGAATCATAGCTAGGTTATCTAATTTTTAAACAGTTAACAATAGTTAAGAAAATAGATTCCAATCCACCAAATTCTGTTCAAGTTTTGAGAAAACTTTCCTTTCTTTATTTTTGCTGTCTGGATGAAACCTAACACCATTGTGTAGGAAAAAGGACAAGTCCAATACTGGAAACCTTTTTATGTTTTATTATCTACAATATTTGTGTACAGCAGTGCTCAATTACACCACAACAGTGCAGAGATCCAATCTTCACAATGTAATGACTTCCTGATGATGTGTCTTTAAATGATAAATGAAAAGAATACGCTGCCTTCTAGCTGCATATACAACAAAGTTTATTGCCACCCGAAATTGTTTTTTATTCCTTGGGTGGGTGGGGAGGTGTAGAATGAAGGTTGAAGCCAGACTTTCTCCTAACCTGTCCTCAGGTTATTTTGTTGGGATATATTTCCAGTGTTGTTCAATCTCCCTGAAATTCAAAGGGGAAAAGTGGCTGTATGGGTTAATCTTGGGATTTTACAAAAGAGTTTAGATCAAATCAAAACCCTTGGCTATTGGTGAGCCACAGGTTCTCCTTGATCATGTAAGTCCTTCCATCACCCACTCCAGCACGGCACTTCTGAAATGCAGAAATCTGTCACTTCTGAGATAAAGCCACTAATCCACCTCTCTCCTTGACACATTCTCTGTTCAGTGAGCAGATTTCTTATATGGATATTTTCTGTCACTTTTGCCAGTACTACCTCTGTGTCATAAGCTGATGGCTTTAACCAGTGATTTTCTGTTTTTCAGCCTTGACGCAGAAATCCAAACACCTCTCTGTGAAGTGTTTTCAGAGTTTATCCCCTGCTGAAAGTCTCCTCAAGGTAATGGTTGTGAATGACAGCAGGCGTATTGTAAGCTAAACTTTTGAAAAATGTTTCTTGCTCATCCAAAAAGCTTGTGGATTCTGTAGTCTGCCTTATTCCTCTCAGTATCAACATCAGTCTTGCTGCTTAAATATCCATAATTGTCCTTGTTCTGATTATTTTGGGTTAATTTTTTAATCACGCTCTCATTTTCCATGTTGTGCAAATTTTGCAGTTTCATATCTCTGTGCTATCTTTTCCCCTTTTGCAGTCACCTTATCTTTATATCCTGCTTGATTTTTTCTCTCTGAAAAGTCAACTTGATTATTGCCTTTAACTGCTCTTAATTTTTTGCCACATCTGCTCAAGTATTTAGTCTATTTCTCTCTTAAAAATGCATTTGGTGCTCGTTGTCCTGAGCTTGTGCACTTTACTTCTGAAATGCGTCTCAGTCTAGTTCCAGTGTTATTTTTATATAAACTCATTGTGTGAG
>VZUA01068000.1:1541-11750 GCA_013401035.1 Horornis vulcanius
GAAATCTGACATACAAATAATTCCAGGCACTATATGGGAACAGAAAGTGAAATAACGTAACAGATGACAAGAGCAAATCAAGACCTCAAAAGCAATGTGTAGCATGTACAAGTTGAAGTATCTATTTCAAGAAATCTGACACTGATTCATCTAACATCTGAAGTTCCTGAATATAAAGCATCCTGGAAAAGGAAATACAGAATGACTCAGGAAAAGGATCAGTCTGATAAGGGTGGGGAAACAAAATGAGAATATAGGATTCTTCCCTGCACTGATCCCTTGAGACATAGCTTATCAGTCTATTTTTGACACAACGATTATTTTGAAAAGTCAGAGATTGAAATACTTAGTAGTTTCTGTATTCTACAATTGTAAGTCAGGTGTTCCACTTAAATATGTTTGTGCTCTAAGACAATCCAAAGCATTTTTAAAACTTAGTCATAAAACCTGTCTGATAGTCAACAACCGAACAAGCTTTTGTTAAGTTAAACCACAAGAAAAATTAACTCTGTAGGGCTGGTAAGACACATGAATACACATGTATTCAAAAACTCTCTACAAGGCCCAGGAAGCTGGACAAAGTCAGGGTTGATAAGAAACACTGTTCAGAGCTGACTTAATAATACTGCAGCTTCCACTTACAGCTCAAGCACCTTCTACAAACATCTCCCAGTGCAGAACTGTACAGGGAAAACCTACCAAGTTCTAAGCCAAATCCTCACCACTCAGTGAAGAGCCTGGACTAAGGAAAAGGCCACAGAAGCTTCCACTCCTCTGTGGATAAACCCCACAGAGGTGTGGTGGCAGCGCTCTATGCATCACCCTGTTCCTAAAAGCAGAGCTGTGATACTCCCAGCAGGAAGGCTGGTCCCTTTCATCAAGTTTGCCAGTGCACCTTTTGCCATATCAGTTGCAATATTTACAGTCATCCCTCCTGCCTTCAGAGGAGCCAAGCCCATTCATTCACCTGCCCAAAGAAGAATGGTGTTCTTAGAGCACGTGGTAATGTTAATAATAAATCACAGAATCCTTTAGGCTGAAAAATACCTCAAAGAACATTGAATCCAACAGCAACCCAGCACTGCCAAGTCCACCACTAAACCACATCCCCAGGTACCACATTTAAATCTCCAAGCAGCTCCTGGTTTTTTTTGCACTTATTGACAATTCATATAAGCAGTGAACTGCTTTGTCTTCTTGGTTTAAAAGCACCTGACTTCATGGCGAAAGTAAAGCCTAAGGAAATTGAAATTCACTGTGAGGTCTGGATGAGAAAGATTCAGTCTGAAAAGCAGCTCACCAGAGTCATGCAAATGAAAATAGGGGCTGACAGCAACTGTGCAGTGGAAATCTGCTCTAAAAAAAAGTCTGTAATATACAGGCAGGATTGGGGCATGGGTACAGTACATATGCTGTACTTTCTAGGAAACATCAATCTGAAAACAGTTTTGACCATTGGATTTAAACCTTTTTTACCCTGTTGATCTTAGCATAGTGTTTTCCCCTGAATAAGTACTTTGCTTTTGCTATTCAAATTTTTAAAATCCGGAAACGGACTGGAAAGACGCTCCTGTCAATGAGACATCAGAGAGCATGGTTCAGTTTACAACAGGATTTTAATATGATCAGCATCAAAATGCTTTGTTGCAGGTCTGAAACTTCATCTTCTTCCTACATGAGACTCTTCCTTACATCCCAAAACCCTATCCTAGGCTTCAGATGCCTGAGTTATCTTGTTGGACATAGATGAGTGGTTCACTTTTCCTTGAAAGTAAGCCCAGTGAAAACAGCACACTTCATCCAACAGTAATCAGGTTGCCCAAAACACAAGAAACCCAAGAATAAACACTCCTCAGTGAAAAAGAATTCAAAATATCTTCCACCGTCCATAAAAATGCCCTAACCACTGGGCTGCAGTCAGCAGGACAATGAAGGAATGTGCCACCTCTCCTAGGAGAGCACACCACTGCACACACACAGGTTCTGATCACCTGAAACAAAACCCAGTATTTTCTCCTCATTATTTACATTAGCAAGTTCATTATCTCTGTCCTCAGTATAAAAACATAACTGGAAAATGAAAAGGTTCTGCAGCTCAGGTAAAAATAATGAGCAGCAGTTCTATTACTAACAGAGGGTAAAAAGTGAGCAAGCTCAGGGAAAGAGGACGGGAAGTAGAGAGCAAGGGGTAAAGACATGAAAGAATAGACTGCTTCTTCCTCTTATCAGTCATGGTGTACAATTTTAAGCACAATTAAACAAATCTCAAAAATTGCAGCCCAATATGAGGCTGTGACAATATGAAGCACATCTATTTGCTTTTGCTTACTTCAATAGCATGATATAAATTTGTCACAGAAGCAGAATCAAATTTTAACTCTTTCAGAAAGTACAGTTTAAAAAGCAGTAACAGGCTTCAAAAAAAAAGCCAAGATCACTTCAGTCAGTGCTAGTTTCTGGCTCCATTCTCTGAAACGCTATATGTTATCATGGACATGTTTGTTTTTATCTGTCACTATGGTTTATTGTTAAGGAAGTGTAGTATCAGCTGTCTCTTCCCTGCCATCAAAACTACTTCATTAAAGTTAATAGTGTTTGACTTCCAGCAGATCTTTTACCAAGGTAACTCAGAAAAACTTCTGCTCATCATTATTTTTACAGCAGTAAAGACACCAAATGGATGCAGTATCCATTTTACCTTTTAAGAAAGAAATCTACCACATGGATCTGTTGAAAGCATTTAAGAATTCTGTTTGTCACTTGCCAAATTACTTGAGCTGTGAGGAATCGAAATGTTAACCACAAACCATCAGATTTCAGAACCTGCTGCAGTAATGAGTGCCTGTCTTAGCTGGTGAAAAAGTACTGTACAAAGGATCCCCTGCACCTGTGTGTGCTGCCTTCTGCCCAGCATTACTCCTTGATGGCTTTAACTACTACATTCAGCAGTGCCCTGCCTCCAGCCCACAGGAACACAGTATGATAATCTTGAAATGTAATTATCAATGTAAAAGAAGTAATCTTTTACACCAAGGTGCTCAAAGAAAACTGATTAAAAAAAGAAGAACATTGAGAAAATACCAGTTAGATAATTCATTTTGGCTTGATTTTAATGATTAATTGAGAAGTGTGTGATATGGCGTATGCCCTTCAAAAATTTTCCTACACTTCCAAAGTTCCTTTTTATGATGCTGTCACTGCTTTTTAGTCTCTTTGCATTCATCTCTATCCTCATCTCTATTTTCTGGAAGGTACTGTAACCACACCTGCTTTCAGGAATAAGGGTCACTCCAAATAACTGACATTATCTGGGGAGGAGGGGCAGACAGGAACTAGCAATACATTTAATGACTTTTAAAGAGAAATCACCACAGAAAAGTATTGATATTTAAAAGCTACTTACATAAATTAAAATACTGCTACTTTAAATAGAAACCTATTAATTTTCATGAAAGTACTTAAGGACTAAGTGTATGGATCTTAGCATAACACACATGTGTCCTATCAACAGTAAAAAGCAAAGGCATGACACAATAACCAGGAAATTGTTCCTGTATAAAAAAAAAAAACCAGTAACGTCTAAATAGACAGAGGTGCAGATATGGTCTCTCATATTAACTAATATTTCTTAAGTCTAGCAAATGTTTATCAGCTCAAATAGAAGAGGGCCCAAGCTCAAATCAACTTTACACCAAGTACGTAAAATATGCTCTAAAAATCTTGTGTACTTCAATAACCTGTAGTAAAAGAAAAATAAAAAGTAATATTTTATGCAGTATTAAGATATTTCCAATCTCCTCAAAGATATTACAATAACGTACTATAAAAAGAGAAAGGATCCATCTAATGTTTACAATAGTAGAATAAGTGTATTATAACCATTGTTACCCCATGCACACACCCCTTAAACATGAAAGGGAATTTCTTGTTAGCCATTTTTACCTGAAAAATCTCACTATCATCTTTTCAAGACAAATCAAGACTATTCCTGGTGTCTGGGAATACATGAGGTCATTTAACTGAGGAACAAGACACTAAGGCAGGTATGCACACCTTCAGAGTCTTTTACTCTGCTTTTAAAAATATGGGCTTTTATCAATGTGCTTTTCATTTTAATAAGTATGCTCATGTATCTGTGTATATCAAACTGTCTCATGTCTTAGAAAATCGCAGCAGCTGAAATGTACAGAACCTAAGTGCAGTAAGCAGAGAATCTGAGGCGCATCGACTTAATGTAAAATTATCAACGGCAACCAGGCTGAGAACAAACTAAGCATGTATATGGTGTGAATCAACCATTTAGACGTCCAAAACCAGGTACAAAGCAATACCCCACCCCCGGAGCAGAGCCGGTGGCAGCCAGCACAAGAGGGAGCAGTCGGGCAATGCTTGGTGACCCTCCCTGCCAAGGTTCCTGAGAGCTTTACAGAACCTCAGCCTGCTGGCTCAGAGACCCCGACATGCCCTCAAATGAGCACCCACCAAAAAATGAGAGCTCCCTTCAGCCAAGCCACCCTCCACAGCACAGCCCTGGCCATTTCACCCAGCTGTCCCACACGAGGTTTGCAGCTCTCTACTAAAAGCAAAATGAGTAGTGACAGCTGCAGTTTGATTGCTATTTTCCCCCTCACTTGTGATATCCAAATGTTTGTGGGGAGGAGAGGACTTCTGTACAGTTATTTAATTTTGGTAATACAGCAACACTGCGAATCAAGTGAATTACAAGACATCAGAGGGTATCATACAAGTCTCTGTGTGCTCCTGCATTTTGATTCACTTCAAATGCTACAAGAAAATACTGAACATCAGCTTTCTTTTGTATTTTCTCAGATTTTCTTCCATTCTGAGGAAACTAGTAGGTTGCAGTGCACACTGAATTACACTGAGAGGAATTTGTAAGTCTTGTGAACATAGTTGTTTTACTGACAAAAGTGAGCCTTCTGCAGAAATCTGGAAGATCCTCAACCTCAGTTTGTTGCCACAGTTTGCTGTGATGTTCTTCCAGATTAGCACAGCTGTAGCGTTTCCTGTGTTTGCTGTCTGGAAACAACCTTCTCCAATACCCAGGATTGTTCCCTCTTTAAGGGCTCTGAAAACTTTTAGATTCACGTTGGCAAAGCAAAGTTAGATGCAACCACCTTCTGTCTGTCATTACCAATCTTTGCCTCTACAGCTAACCACTGTTTCAAAAAAGGCGCTTGAAATGTAATTATCAATGTAAAAGAAGTAATCTTTTACACCAAGGTGCTTAAAGAAAACTGATTAAAAAACCCTAGAAACAAAAAACAAGCAAGAAAATAGATAAGAAGCAGAGAAGCAGACAGAGTTTACTTCTAATCCACAGCTTCAATCAATAACTATTTTTATATAACACACATTTCATAAAGTATTCATCCTATTATAATACTTAAGTCTCCCTAACAACTCTGAGAAAGAAAACTGTAAATTACGAGAGAGAAAAATCCTCCACCCAGCGATTATTCCTACAAGTAGTTATCCACTTCTTAGATAATTTTATAAAATAAATTTACAAGCACAAAACCCCACCCAAATTCCACAGAAGCCAGTGTGACTCCCCCAACAGGAGCAATAAGAGCTTCACTGAATTCACATTGCTCACTACACCACAGACCACAATCTGTCCATTAGAATTTTGAAAGCCATTAACATACTAAAGGTAGGATACACATTTGGTTTTTTTTAAAGGCCACATCTTTTCAGTTCTTGCAATAAACTTCTTACATAAGCCTTTTCATAAATCGAAAGGATTATCACCCCAGCTAAACCTTAAAACTACTACTCTACAACACCTGCAAGCAATTTTTATCTCCAAAGATCTGCTGAAGTTAAGTTTTGCCAGCTGAAAAGACCATGATCATTATTAAAAGAAATGCAAAAAAATCCCCAAAGTGCAGCAGCATCTGAACTGCAGGTCCTATAAATCAGCCAGTTAGTTTAATTATAAGAGTGTATTTATAGTGGAATCTCTCCAAAAACATTACAGATAGGCCAATTAGTTACAGGCTTCCCTCAGAATAAAGTGAACGTAAGCTGTATTCTTACTTCTGTAGGTTACATGAAGATTTTCATCTGGAAGAAAAGGTTTAATTATTTAAATTCACATTCCCCTTTTTGTTTTTTGCTTAGTGCATGCTGTCATTAACCAAAGGAAAGATTTAAGGGTTTTTAAGCAAAGTATCTGTTGGAAGTTCCAAGTAAAGCCTTGACAGGGCCCAGCTTGCCAAGAACTGTGCTTCTACCAGTAAGCAAGGAAATCCATCCAGCTTTTTTTTTTTTTTTTTGAGAAAAGAAGACATTTCCCTTAGAATTCATTTTCTCTTCTAAGGATTCTGTGTGCACACTGCCCAAAGCAAACACACACCTTTCCCCAAGGACAGGGAGATCCCTGAGCACCCGGGGGCTGTGGCAGCAGCGATGCCTCAGCCAGGGCAAGGGCCATGGCTGCCATGCTCCCATTCGGAATCCAGCCCAGCCAGTGCTCCCCGTGCCACCCACTGCTTGTTTCATGGCATGTTTTGTGAGGAAGACCCAAGGTTTTGTTCAGAAATGCCGTGGCCTCCCATGGGTACGGGCCCAGAGGCGGGAGGGGGAGCGCAGGCCCCGCTGCCAGAGAGGGCTGAGAAATGGCTGGGGGTAGGGAAAAGGTCTTGACCCCTGAGTGTGTGTTTTAAGGAAAGGGCAGCCTCTTCAGGCCTTACATTTGACCTCCTTACCTCAGGAAAATGCTGCAATCCGAAGGACAGCCCCAGTATTTTAAGGATAATTTGTTCTAAACACGTGTATCATCCATATGATGGAGAAATAAATGAGTGTGCTCCAAACCGCCCATGACAGACCCTGTGCAGCACTGAGCACCCGATGAATCCCAGTCACACACCAGCACTGGCATCTCTGATGTGCCCTTGAAGGGAAAAGACACTTGTTTCATCCAGATTAGATGGCATGAAGGTGAACCCTATGCTGTCACCTCATCCAAGACTAGTTTTAGCACCAAGCAGGTCTGTGGTACATAGTTACCTGGGGTTTTCTTCTCTATGGACTCTATTGTATCACGCTGAAGGATTTGTGGATTCTAATGACAAAGTGGTGGGTGTATCGGAGCAAGACTGGCTTTCATGGAAGTATTATTAGCCCTGGGCAGGTTATTAAAAGGGCCTTTGGAGCACAGTCATAAAAAGAGGGCTGAATTTCAAAGGTAACTCAGCACAACAGAGCTGAGCAGGAAAAACTTTGCATATCTGCCAAGCAGAATATGGCTGACACTCAACAATTCAAAAAAAAGCAGAAACATGATAAGAATAGAAAGGATGTTCACTTTCAAGCAGAAGATAAGATATGGAATAAAGTTCATTCTCAGAATAGTGCAGAGAAAGATTTTATGGCTACATTATCCTCAAGCCAGACCAGTCCCTACCAAGTTATTTAAGTAATAGGGTAAACTGGGCCCTGGTGCTCACTGTACACAACCTGTGCTGCTGTGGGGTGTAAGTCCTGGCACACTAACGCCACTGGGGACTCTGGCAGACTTTATTCTGGACCTCTAGTAGAACTCATTTTTTCTATTCTTCACACATCCATCTGATTTTAGGTACACGGACATTACATTTATTCATTCCTTTATGTTCTTTAGCTTAGGCATTCTGGTTTTAGCTCTCCCTCAAGAAGAGGCAATAACCACAGAGAGGATGGCAACTCTATAACCTCTTACATGCTGGTGATGTTAACTTTCCTTCCTTTTTTTCATTACATATACATAATTTCTACCTACGTACATCTTGGCCTAGTTAATACATGGGACAAGGAGAGCTTGGGAAGGGAGAGGTGCTGAACAACAGAGGTCAGCTCAGAGAAAAGATTCCTCCCTGTCTGTTAAGCATGGCACACCTGCAAAATTAAAATTTATTGGAGAAGCAGAAAACACAAATGGAGTGCCAAGGCTTGTGACATCTGCAAGAAAAGGCAGGGAAAATTTACTTAGGAAGGCAAAAGAAAAACTGCACATGGTTTTTAAGCCAAGAAAAAGAAAGTTAAAATAGAATAGAAATCTACTAAGAAACTAGTAAAATTACATTAAGTTTCCTGTAGACCTATCAGCAAGTATATATTTAAACTTCCAAAGTGATCTAGGACACTCCTAATGTGTGCAGTGTGAGAATATGGAGTCTGTTATCAAACCAGGAATGGGTATGAATGATTTTTAAACTGTTCAGAAGCTGGTGCTGCAGTTGTAACCTGATGGAAGCATTGCAGGTTCCCATGCTTGAGTCTCAGTTTCATCATCATTTCAGATTCCTTCATGTCCTTGGGCAAATCACCTGATTCTGTCACATCTCTCTCTCCTTCTGTAATAGAAACCTGTTGGTAACATTTTCCTTTGCCCACTCTTTGTCCAAGCTGACAATAAACTCTTCCAAACAAGAACAGACTCTTCCAGAAATGTGCTACAGTAATAAAAATGCTGATTCCTGTGATTTCTTTCAGATATCAGTAAATCCTTGGTTAATTAAGAGGAATCCAGGTTTGAAAGATCTGATAATATTTGAATGTTATTAATTATTGTCTAAGGGGATACACCAGAAGTTCTCATTAGTCACCTTTCTAGGTCATGAAGATGTATTTTGATTAGTTGTATGTGGAAAGGAGCAACAGACTTTTCCAGACCCTTCTGTCCTACTTTTCCTTTCATACTTTATTCCCACTCTCAGCTTTACTTCTTCCTCCATGTTGCCTCTTATAGTTTGAATAACTTCCCATCTGCCACATGCCAAATCTCCTTTAGATCCTTCCTTAAAACCACTTCCTTCTCATAGCCTACTTATGCTGCTATTTTCACCAAGACAACTCCATTCATTCCCCATCTGAACTATTGTCCCATAAATCATATTTGTCTTGCTTAGTTTGTCAGCACTAAACATAAAGCATGTCCCGGACATTCTAGCAGTCATTCCTAGTCTGCTGCCACATGAATGATAGCAGGCTCTTCTATCAATTTCTGTACATTTCCCAGCAGGACAGAGGAGAAAAAATAATTCAAAGAACTTCCCAACAGCCCTCAAGGCTTGTCTGTATTACACAGCTGGGAACAAACATTTCTTCCTCCTGTGAACTACAGCTCACAGCATTATTAGTTTACCAAAGGTTAAATGTAAGTAACAAATGTTTGTTCCTATTACATCCAACAGTTCCTTACACATATACAAACATCTCAGCAGACACTTGAACATGTCTTTCTTCTTAGTTCTGGAAGCCAATGTTTCAAATGACATAGCAACTGAAACTGAATTGAAAAATAATAATTATTAGTCCTTAAAAGTCAATAGCAAATAAGAACTATTTAAAATTTGATGAGAAAGATCTGTTAACAGTGTCCAAAATTAATTTTGTCAGGTCATATTTAGTCAACCAACTCTCTATATCAATGGTGAAGATTAATGCTTTTTTCCATGAAACTAATGCCAAAACTTTGACTCGCTGGAAATAAAACATTAGTTTAAAGAGCTACTCATTATCATTTGTTTTACAGTAAAAAAAAAAAAAATCTTACATTAAGATATAAACCATTTTGTCACATAACAGTATACTGGAGAAGACATGGAAGGTAACCTGTGTGCAAATCTCATCCACTGATGCCAAGTTCCCAACTACTGCAACACTTGCACGGTTCGCATGGAAAGAAAAGTTTCATTTGCTCAGACTGTTGACTTAGGTTAACTTCCCCATGCATAACAGATACGGCAATGCATAGCTTACAGGGGAGTGGGGATGACTGATTATCATTTTCCTTATCCACAGGTACCAGATGCTCCCTTAATATCAGCAAACAAAACCCCAGCACAAGGAAAGAGTTTGAACAGGTTGTAACTACAAAGTAACGAGCACTGTTGCAGCAACCCTCTTGTCAGAGGGCAGAAATGAGCTGAGACACAGACTTCTTGTTCATCACAGCATGGAAAGGGCCCTGGTTTATTCCTCTTTGCAGCTCAGCCATCCTGACTCCAACCATTCCCTGACTCTGGCTGCAGCAGCTCCTGCTCCAGGTTTCCCTTGCAGCCTCTGACTGCTGGGTATTTCCTGCTGAACTCTGCCTTTATGTCTAAATCTACTGAATGAAGGCTTTTACCTGCTGAGACTGTGACTGCAGGCTCCAACAACAGGCTCTGACTGCAGCCCCAGGCTGACCTCACAGCA
>VZUA01068036.1:1455-13415 GCA_013401035.1 Horornis vulcanius
ACTGTGGTTTTTCTCTTCTGTTATTACTTCCTTTAACTTACTACAAATTGAGAAAATGTCTCAATATTATTACTTATATTATGACTTTTAAAGGACAAGAATATTAATTGCTATTGTGTTTGGATTTGATGTTACTTACAGTGAGCAATTTCTTTGAAAATAATGTATCATAGACTGCTTCATACAACTGTGTGAAGAAAATAGTTATTTGGTTAAGAATCTAAGTAGGAGATTTTCATTTTGGAAGTTATTTTACCTCTGCTGTAAATGCCTCATCTGAATAAACACACTGTCAAGAGACAGATTTAAATGCTAGGAGAAAAAGTATGTGCATAGTCAGTGAAATATTTAATTGCTAAAATTTGCATGGTTTTGAAGGAAACTAGTTTGGAAAGGCCACTTACAAGAGATTGTCATGACTGATGATTGATTTAGCATTTAGAAAGAAATGGAATGCAAGAAAGGTCCAGTTCTTTAAACTTTCCAAACCTTTCTATTTGGTGTACTGTGATATCTCAAGCTACAGTAAGTAATTGTTGATTGCAGTTAACTCCCTCAAAACTGTTTTATTTGTTAATACCAACCCAAATCTCTCAGGACTACTTGAGCACTCTTGACAGTCACAGCAGGGAACTTGAGCTGTATTTTGTTCAACAGTTACATGTAGATGTGTGATGAACATGGAGACAAAACCTTGGATTTAAGATGCATGTTCTGCCATTTTTGACTGCTGTAAATTTGTCTGGATAAGTGTTGGGAGCAGCTGATAACAGACAACACTTTGGTATCAATTCTTTTGTAATCAATTGAAAATGATCATGCCATGAAATCCAATTATGCTTGAGAACTGCATAAGTATAAACAAATCTTTCTTGCACATCCTTCCCCCACTGCTCCCAGTTTTTCAATTTTCAGCAGTCTGGATTCACAGTCAAAGTTTCCCTGACTTCCCACACTGTCTTTTCTCTTTCCCTGTGTGTACATCTGTCTGCATTCTTTTTTTATGCTACTCCTCAGAGGATGCAAAAGGCGGCTAAAATCAAGAAAAAAGCGGTGTGTAAACTGTTTTTCTTGAATGCTAATGTTTACTTATGTTTTTGTTGTCCTTGTTTTCCATGGAGTGTCATGTCTTTCATTACAGATCCTCATAAAGTTGTCATTTTGGTTTCTTCTTTGGTCTGCAGTAGAATAGTGAATGGAGTAAAATGCACTCATTTTCTTCATTGTTCATTTGCTGGAGTGCCTGTCTGCTGCCCTTCTCCTGTTGAATACCTGTGATTTGTTTACTCCAGATGTGCAGCCATTGTTATCTGGGAGATGTTTTTGAATCTAATGCTTATTTTGACTTTACTAACCAAAGCAGTAAGACGTACTTCCTGTGCCTGTGACTTACTATATATTTATTAAATTATTGTTGATATTTAAAACCAAAATAAATTCACCACATAGTAGCTGGAACAATTCATACAGGAAACATTGCACTCAGTTAAAAACAATACTTCAAATAACTAAATACAATTGACAAAAATATCACCATAAGGATGGAAGCAATACAAGTAGCCTCTGCCAATGTGCTTGCTTTGTGTTTTGCTGGAAGATAACTTTGAATAAAATTAATTTAAATGAATTATAGGCACAGCTAAGCCTTTATAACTCCAAAAAAGATTAGCAAATACATCATTCTCATCATGAGCCAGTGACTGACCTGGAGACTGGTGCCTGCCTTTAGCCCAGGCTGAGACAATCTGTGGCCATTTTATTCTGAGGCCGCTGCCATGGGCGCTGCTCAGTACCAGCTGCAGTGGTGCCCTGTGGCCAAGCAGCGTGGAGGAATCCATATGTTCCTGCTGGACTAGAGAATTAGGGAAGCTCTTGGACAATGCTTCAGTGAGAGTCAGCAGCTGCTTTGCCATCTCTTCTGTTTCCTCAAGTGGAAGAGCCAGGACTCACATTGGAGCGTGGCATCACACTGTAATCCCTCTTGCTCTGTGACCATGCCCTCTGATGGGGTATGGAAGTGTTTCCCTGAGCAGTGCTCAGAAGAAGTTGTGGTCTAAAAGTCCCCTGATAGCCTTCTGTGATATGAGAGAAACATTAGTTCAGTACTCAGTTCTTAATTTTCTAGGAAAAAAATCAAAAAGCTAAAAAAATATCCCCTAAACCCCACCACATACTGAGCATCAGTTTGCACTTCTTTCAGTGAGCCCACTGAAGGTTGCAAGGGCTAGTCACCTTCCCAGTTCTCCTACTTTATCAAGTCTGGTGCCTCAAGTACTGAAGTGCATCAGTGGGAAAATGAGGAAAAAACAGCCATACTTTTTCTCCTGTTTTGACTATAAATATAGAATTTTGATACTTGAGCTGTCGATCCCACAGGCTCCAAAAATTCCCTCTTACCCAAAAGATCAGAGTAGGCTTCACTCTGTCTCTGCAATAAATGTACTTGTTGCATGTCGTTAGAAACACCTTTGAATAGCCAGCTCTGTAATGGTTGAAAGTTGCCTCACATCACATTATGCTTGAAGCAGTCAGTGATTTTGTCATTCTGAAAATTAAAAATCCCCTTGAAACAAGGCATCTGTCTTTTAGACCTCAGAGGGAGATTCCCAGGCCTTGACTGAAGTGGATCTGTTCATCTCCACACAGAGAATCAAAGTTCTAAATGCAGACACACAGGTAAGTTGGATTTAAACTCTGGGAGAATAATGTTGAGTTAGACTGTGCTCTTATACAGTTAATAGGACACTTCATTGAACCTGCATAAATTCAGGTATTCAGAGTATTTCAGAAAGAACTCCAATTGTTTTAACACTTGCCAATATAGTAAGACTGACACCTGTTTTGCTCATTTGATGTATTGGAAGATATGTTGCTATAATTGAGCTATAATTCAGTTCAATAAAAAAAGATTCAAAAGCCTTTCAGAATGCATGCACACCACTCCTCTGGAACAGCTTCAGAATGCAGATTTACAGTCCAACAGGGAAGTAATTTGCTGCTTTGACTAAGCCATTCATATCGTGTCATTTTAAACATTTAATCTCAATTTTTTTCCATGAATCGCATTGAGCTACTGTCCTCTTGCCTAAGGTAAATTATTAATCATTCATATAAAAGCAGCATCTGGAGCAATGATCACTCTCACCTTCTAGGAAAGTTTGTATATTCCACAAGAGGTGATCTTCATAAAAAGGAGTTTTTGAGGAATTTGCAACTAAATACAAATAATTTATACATGGATCTCAAGATTTAGTAATCTCACAAGATCTCTTCACTTTGATCATACTTACAGGAAGTCTTCAAATTTTTATTCTTATGAGAGATATTGAAAAGGGTGATTTTAGCAACATTTTGTCAGAAGTAAATCTTGTCAAGTCAGTCGGGTTTTTTTTGTTTAGGGGATATATTTGTCCATGGCACAGAAGCAGCATGTGTCATCTCTTTACTTAGATAAGCCTTTAATATCATATAATATTTTCTAGATTATATGATCCAGATATATATCTAGAGATAGAAGCAGGCTTATAAACCTTCAGAGTGTAGTTATGTCTGATATATTGTCATCTCTGTGGCAATGTGAAGAGAAAAAGGGCGGAGTGAGGCTCACAAGCATGTTTCTCTAGTGTAGTAGTGTTCAGTATTTTCATAAACAACTTGGAAAATAGAAAGGGAAAATGGTTATTGAACTTTTATCTTGGTGTATCAGATCAGATTTCAGAAATACAGCTAAATGACAAAATGAGCTGAAACTCTAGGAGACACTTGAACAAAGATAAATGTAGCACTCTACATTTAGGGTTTTGGTTTTAATTATAGTTGTTTTTCTAGCAAGGGAAACTATGAAGCACCTTCTTCTTCCTGAAATTTAGGAGAACATTACTATCCTTTAATGTGAGGGTAATGATACTATCTCCCGGAAATTGATTATTTTTCTTTTAATATAAGCACATGTCCTTAATATGCCACTAGAACTCCCATGAGATGAGCCAGATGAGTGCAATAGCCCACCTAACATGGGCAGCAATATTTACAACCTGCCACCCATAAATCATCCTGAAACTGCATTTTATCCACCATAAGCAATATTGGTTGTGGCTCAGCCTTTTCTTGACCTCATGGTTAAAATGCATCCTCCAGAGATTATATTATCAAAGCTGATAACTACTTTGTGCATTAGCAGAAAATAACATGCTCATAATTATCAGTGTAAAGATGACTACAGACAGTTACTGATAAATGAACAGCTCCAGTTTATAGCTGGAATGTATGGCAGTTAACAGGTACGGTGTCTTTGTTGAGTAAGGATTAGTCTTAGTGGAAGTTGCTTTTTTTACTTCTTTAAATAGTTCAGCATTTCAGCTGAACACCAATCTTTTTAAAAATAAAAAGGGAAGGTCCTTTGAAGTAGGCCATAAACACTGTCAAAAAGACAGGAATCTTACTCTTCTGATCCCTTGAGATTTGTAGTGATGCAAATGCAATGCTCCATCATGAATGGTATCTAATATCTGAGTTGTTCCAACCAGATGAAAATAGTAATAGTGGAAATTGTTCTAATTCCGTGCTCTCTAGCTTTTGCCCTGGGGTTTTGGTTTTGTTTTTAGTTGGTTGGGTTCTGTTTGGGTTTTTTTTGTTGTTGTTGTTGTTTTGTTTTTTGTTTTGGTTTTTTTACTGTGTTTCTTTCAGAGAGCTATAACAGAATTATTCCCATGGCTTTTTAGCATCTTTTGGCTCGGTAACACTTTTCAGTGCTAGTGAAGTTCCTGGCTGGTGTAATTACCATGGGTCTCTTTCAGCTGGGGTGGCAGCTGGCAGAGACAATCTGTACTTTCATGGCTTAATCAATTCCATAAACCCTATTTCTGCAGTATGCCATGTGTCTTAATCTATCTGTAGTGTTGTACAGCTCACGTGAGGTAACGGCTGAGTGAAAATGTAATATTCCCATTCAGAAAACGACATGCAGCAAGGTTCAAAACGCTGAGCAGCACCAGTCAGGTGCATTCCCAGGCTGGAAGAGAGCCAGCAGTGGTGATTCTGTTGCCCTGAACAGCACTTGGAGATGGCACCCCTGCCACTTTCTGGTTGCTTATGCATTTAGTTGCTGAATACATTCAGCCCAGGTCAAGCACCTGTTTAGGGATGAAGTAGGAGCCTTATGTTTGGCCACGTGCCTTACTGATAGGAGAGGAATTCTTCCCTGTGCCACAGCTTTGTGGGGTTGCACTCAGTGCCCCAAATCAGCAGAAGCCACAGCAGCTTCTCCCAGCTTTTTGCTCAGTCAGTGAAGAGAAGCTGGGGGTGAAGCAACTGGGAAATTGAGAAAGAAAAGTAAAGATGCAGAGCTCACAAATGTGTGTGCAGATCTCTGGTGCATGATCAGCTCCACAAAATCGCCTGACTCATTATGCTGTCTAATTCGCACTCCCACAGGACTACAGCATTTCAAAGCTTGGAGGAATGCTTAGGTTTTTTCCTTCAGCTGTTCTTTGAGTTTCAAGAGAAACAACAAACAAGATTCTAAGAGAATTCCATGGAAAAGAAGGGAGAATCTGAGAAAGAGCAATCTAGACAGGAGAAGAAAACAATGGTTTCAGAAAAGCCTGAGAGAGGCTGAATTTCTAAGGACAAATATAAGGACAACAAGGGTGGAATGAATGGGACTAGAAAAGAGATAAGGGAAAGAACAGAGACTAAAATGGGCAGAGATGGAGGGATTTATGGGAAAGTAATAAAGGAGAAGGGTGGAAAAGAGATATTGGTAATGGAGGATTGAGTACAATGGAATATGGAGAGAAAAAGGAAAAAGTCAAGACACAAGTAAGTCAAAAGTAAATTCATGCTTACAGTCACTAGATAGTATTTGCCTTATTCTTAACAGGAAAAATGTGTGAGGGATAGGGAAAATGATTGCTTTCATCCCTACAAGGGGAAAATAAAACTCAAACCCTTTGAGTAACCTCTGTGTGACGATATGGGCAGAAAGCCTTTCTTGGCAGGTGAGATGAAATGCCTTCATTTTCCCAATGCATTCACTCTTGTGCACACTGCATGTATGATTACACCCTTACACAATACTTGGTGCACACTGCTGAAAAGCAATTATCTCTGCAGAGCTCCCAACATCCTGCTGAGAGATGTCCATTACAAAACATTTCTCCATTCTGACAGAAGTGCTGTAAATCCTCCTGAGCCCCCGCAGCCCTTAGAGACACTCCCCAAACTACCTCTTAACCATCATTACTTTTCATAGGTTAGGGATAAGCATTATTTCAAGCCTGAGAAGAATCATTACAATAATTTTATGGGTAGTGATTATCTTCAGCAAGACAAGTGGTTCTAAGAAACAATGATAATTTATATTTTGTCGTCAAGTTAAATCATACTGAAATTCCTAAAACAATTACTTTTGTTGACTGGAAGAACAATCCTTCTTCCTTAAGCCTTAGAAAATTATTCAACTAATGCTAAATTAGTGCCAAGCTGTTTACATAATAAACGCTGCTGCTTATTATTAAAATTGTGAAATATCTTGTACCACATTTTTTTGTTCCAGTTAAGATGGAATTTGGTGGATGCTTTTAGTTGTACAAGGTAAAGGACAGGTATGGTCAGGACACATCCTCAACTAGTTTGATCGGTACAACTATTCTGCTTCTGCTTGTTTCTAGTTTGAGCAATAGATAAAAGCCTGAAAAAACTCCCCAAACTGACCATGGCCCCAGCCAGAAGCAGTTTTCAGATGTGCCCTTTCTATTTCTTTAAGAACATTTCATCCTAACAACAGCAAAATGTGTACAGAAATAACATAATTTTCCAACAGCATGAAAATAAATGTAAAACAGTAGCATAGCTCTTCATTCTTGCTTTACAGTAGCACCCATGGTGAATTTGCTCAGGCAACACTTCCATTGAAGCCAATGTCTGGAACAGCCACTGCGGTTCCCTTGTGAATCGGGGCCCATCGATGTGGAGGGGGTACCTGGTCTGGGCCCATAGGAAGTGCCTCTGTGGCTTTTGTCTTTCTCAAGCAGCAGGCTGTCAAGAGGGCAGGTGCAGTAATTGTAGGAGGGCAGCAGGCATGGAGAACTGCCTTGTTTGTCCTTGCTCTGTGCAGGAAACCATGATGGACCACGCGCTGCGCACCATCTCCTACATCGCCGACATCGGGAACATCGTGGTGCTGATGGCGCGGCGCCGCATGCCCCGATCCGCCTCCCAGGACTGCATCGAAACCACTCCTGGGGCCCAGGAGGGCAAGAAGCAGTACAAAATGATCTGCCACGTCTTTGAATCGGAGGATGTAAGTAAATGGAATCAATTTATTTAAACAGCGTAGGCCATGTAGAGATCTCTGAAGTCAACGGCCATTCATGGGCAAAATTTCCCTGTGGGATATCAAATTGGTCATTCATCCTGGATTATATCCTTTAGTCCAGTGGGTTGGCACAGAATGACACATATGTGCCTCCAGGCACTTGGAATGAGGTGGAACCATTGGTCTTCTTTTTACTGAAGCCAAGTTGCTTCTACTGCCTTGGCAGGGCTGCACAAGGCTGCCTGCTACTCAGTCCTGGTTGCCTGTGGCTACTGACCTGTGGTTGTGTGTACTCTCAAACACACCACTTGATCCTTTGGTGTTGAGGAACACATTCTGGCTTTATTTTTCAGTCTTCTTTTTTCATCCCTAGAAAAGATTATGAATTAGATTTTTTATATAGAATCATAAGAGTTCTGTCCATCTCTGCTGTACATCCTGTTTCACTGTTGTGAAAAGTGCTGATGTGCCATCCCGTATCTCTTGTGACAAAAGAAGATAACCTTGCTTTACTGCTGTTGTAGATCCAGGTTTAGGATTGTAGTGAATTAGGTACTTGTGTCTGAAGAGGCAGATCAAGGGAATCCAACCTAAAACATTTATGGAAAAATATATCATGCCAGTAAAACAGAAAAAGCAAATTTTGTTGTCTTTCTAACTTGACAGTAAAAGGCAGTACTTCATATTTCTCATCACTGTTATTATAGGAACAGCTATAGATATAATTTTTAGGTATATATTTAGATACTATACCAATTAAAAAATAATGGAGTTCTTTGGGTCAGACAGTCATAACTCAGAGGCTGCATATATTTTGAGCTAAGCAATCCATTTTCATTATTTTAAAGCAATTAAGCCTGTGAAGGAGAAATGGCATTGTCTAAAGGTTAGAGTGCTAGACTGGGGTTGTTCTGAGACCCAGTTAGTTCAGCTCTGTCACAGCTTTGCTTGGGTGACCTTTTAAAGCAACTTAATTACATTATCTCTAAGTTGTGCATAATGCTGAAGACTTTGATAAACATTCAGAAGACCTCAGAAATAGAGATGAAATTAAGATGTGAGAACCGGCTGTTGCTGGCAGCAGTAGAATAGAGCATGACATCTGGAGATATTGGTTTTGGGAATGTGGAATGAGGGCAAAAGCAGAGGATGAACTACAGAGAAAGCAGTGGCAATGGAGATCAGAAGGACTCAGTAAGGACTGGTGATGAACTTTAATAATGGAATGATATGAAAATGTCCTGAGTGACTTCTGTACTACAATACTGCACAGGGCAGCGGTCATAGCACCAGGCCTGACCCAATTCAAGAAGCATTTGGACAATGCTCTCAGGTGCACTGGGTGGAATTTTGGGGATGTCCTGTGCAGAGCCAGGAGTTGGATTTGATGATCCTGATGGATCCCTTCCAACTCGTTATCTTCCGTGATTCTGTACAAACCTCTTGCTGTAGAGTGAAGGCTTGAAAATAATGCTTTAAGATATGAAGAAACTTATAACAAGAACCTGTGACTACCTAGGCTACTTATGTCCTTGATTTTCTAAAGTCATTTTCCAGTCAAGCTAATTGGTGCTTTTGTGTACAGCAGCACAAGTGAAATAAGGAAACAACCTTTTAGCATCAAAGAAAACACTTGATCGGTAGATTGTAAGAAGATAGAGATGTATAATGTCCAGAAGACCCTATGCATTCAAAATGCATTTAAATGTACTGACTGTTTAAGACGTGTTGCAGTTCCAGAATACAGGTTTAATTAGTAATATTTTGAGGGAGTGTAAGGTGCAATTAACATTTCATATCATCAGGAGTTACTCATATACCCCAAAGACCCCACAAATATACAAAACTCAACATAGCATTTTCCTATGAGCTGCAAAGTAGGGAAAAAATAATCCAAATGTAGAAAAAATGGAACTACACATTCCTTTTACTGATCTCTGTTTCTCTGTGTTCCCTTGCCATCTAGTGGAATGTGCAGATAAGTGCTCCAAAATTTAAGAAGGACAGGAGGTTTTGAATGGTTGTTCTCAACATTAGCAAGCTTTAACCGTGGCTCTGGCTGCATTCCTGAAATGATCCCTAACACTGCTAGTCGAGGTGTTAATGGGAATAGCTGTCCTAGATGTGCAGTGGGTGAGCAGGGGTTTCACTGCTTTGCTGGGAATGTTGGACAGGCATCGTGGCAGCAATAGGGGAGCAGATGGCTGTGTTGAAGCAGTGTTTTCAGTCCTGGAAAACCAGGGTGGAGAAGCAGCAGGTGACACCACATCCAGAATCATCAGTGCACACACGTCTGTGCAGGCATGTGCAAGCAGAGCATCCCTCCTCTCCTGGCCCCTGCACACAGACTGTGTTCAGAGGCAGGGCTTGTGGCACTCTTCCATCAGCTCTGCTCCGTGTTGGGCTGAAGCCAGGACTCTCCAGTGTTGATTGGAATGGGTACATGAGCAGCATATGGCAGCTTGCTACTGAAACCTACTGAGGGGAGAGCAGAAGGGATTTTAATGGAGTTTGCAATTTGATTTTGGATGTAATGGGTTCTTTCTGTCCAACAGACCTTAAAGTGACTTTATATCCATGCTAATGCAGAAACTTTGCAGGGTCCTTATTTTGATTCTGCTTTAAAATCCAATCTCTCTCCTGGTTTCTTGTGGTTTCTTGGTAAAATGTTAATCTGTCCATCCTCTGAGCTGTTTTTTTCTACATTCTAGGCACAGCTCATAGCTCAGTCAATTGGTCAGGCTTTCAGTGTGGCTTACCAAGAGTTTTTAAGAGCCAATGGAATTAACCCAGAAGATCTCAGTCAGAAAGAATACAGTGACATCATCAATACCCAAGAGATGTACAATGATGATCTCATACACTTCTCCAATTCAGAAAACTGCAAAGAGGTAAACTACTTTTGGATTTTCATTTCAGATTGATCCTTTTTTTTTTCAGAATAATGTAGTTCTCAGAGATATCTTTTGGCATTTATAAGGATGATGTTACAATTTCAAGATGTGTCTTTCATCAGTCCTGTGTACTAAAACCAGCTTTATGGGTTATTAGGATTTCTTGTTTCTATGTTCAGGGTCTTTCTGTTTCCATTGATCAGAACAGTAATAAAGTACACTTACATCTGAGCTAGATAAGCTCTGTGTTACTCACAGTGTAAGGTGATTTCACCTAAGTACTGACACAAAAAGAGCTGACAGAGTTGTGGCTTTCTCTAACAGATAACCTCAGCAGAAGTCAGCTGGCTATCAGCATTCCCTGTCCCTCCACATTTGAGAGAAAATAATTCCCTGTATTTGCTTCAGGAGCATGTTTTCTACTTAAACTCTTGCTCCACTTCACAGGTGTTAGCTGTGCTGTGGCAGATCAGGAGAAGGCATCATTTACGCTACATCAGGGATCTTACATGAACATGCTAGGCATCAGTATATTCAATAATTAACATCATTAATAATAATAATGTTAATAATCATTAAGAGATCCTTGTCTGAAAAGAAGCACAGCCAAGCCCTGAGATCAAGAGACAATCTGTGCAGTACTGGCAGGGGTGGAGCTGAACAAAGCCTGTGTTGTAGGTACTGCCTTAGCCACAAAATGTTAGAGCCTCTCCCTCTGGCTGCCAGGTTCCATGGACAGAAACCTCCTTAGCATTCATCCCTTGGCATCCAGTTCCACTTCTTCCTACAGAGGTAACCACGTGTTAGTGTGTTGCTTATTAAACCTCCCTGACCTTCAACAAACAAGTGGAGGATGCCCCTGAAAACAAAAAGCTGTGTGTTCCACAGTTAACACTGGAGTCTTGCTACGACCTAATGGCAAAGAACAGAATTTGGTTTGTGATTTGTAGATGTTATTCGGGAACAAGCGAGATACCCATGCTCAAAGTCAGATGAATCAAAGCAAAAAAAAAAAATGTTTTTCCTTTTTAATTGCAGCTCCAGCTAGAAAAACAGAAGGGAGAAATTCTTGGGGTAGTGATTGTGGAATCTGGATGGGGATCCATTCTACCCACCGTTATCCTGGCCAACATGATGAATGGAGGGCCTGCAGCACGTTCAGGAAAACTGAGCATTGGAGACCAAATTATGTCCATTAATGGTACCAGTTTAGTTGGTCTACCTCTTGCAACGTGCCAAGGGATCATAAAGGTACCCCAAACTTACAACTCTATGCTGTAGATTGTAAGCCAACAGAGGTGTAATCTTCTGACAAGTGATCCTGTAGGTTTCCAGCATATACAGTTTTTCATATCACTGGAAAAAAACCCAGTAATCTGTCATTAACAAAAAGCAGAATTAGAGATTCAGGAGCGATAATGCACAGAAATTTAGTGCTGGAGTACATGACTGCAGTTTTGCTACTGGGTTATAACAAATGAGGCCAGGTCTGTAAATCTTGCCTAAATTAAGTTACTCAGCTGTCTTCAAATTTTCAAGCTTCCTCACAGTCTCCAGAATAAAATGAGGATTAAAATCTCCTATGCATTTTTGGGCTCCATGCAGATAAAATGGATGGAGTCTGGTAGACTGCAGGACAGATAAGTGAGCAGATGAAGAATCTGCAGACATGATGGAATCTCAGAATGCATTATCTTTAGCCATGGAGACTAAAACTGATGTCTGTGCAGATTTACCAAGAGCAGCAG
>VZUA01068048.1:0-10803 GCA_013401035.1 Horornis vulcanius
GCAATCTAGGAACTTTTTTTTTTTTTTTTTAAGTATTTAAAAACTTGGTTGTGCTTGTCATGGCACTAAGTATTTAATATGCAGGCTGTGTGTTCGCTCTGGAGCATACATCAGCCTATTGTCACAGCAAAAAACAGCTGTTTGTGAGATGCTGTAACAATTCTGCCAACACTCAGTAAACAGCTTTGGATAAAGCAAAGTCAAACAAAAGGAGTGTGAACTATGACAAGCAATGTGTGGAGTGGTAATTCAGAAGGGCTGAAGGAGATGTGAAGAGTAATTAGCCACATAAACAAAAACGGGACAAATTATTTAAGTGCATCATGACTTGGAATCAAGGAACAGAAGGAGTATGTGAGGACTGGGAAAACATTGGAGGGAGCTAAAGCTGAGATTCCTGCATTTATCCCACATAACAAAAATCATGTAGGAAATAATGTGCATCAGTAAATTTCAGTTAAAGAAATGAAAGGGAAAAAAACATAGAGACAGAGAAGAGGTGAAGGAAATCCAGAAGACAATGGCTGAACCACTATTTTGCTCAGTAGGAGAAAGGCAAGGATGCAAATGGGCCAGCTGCCCACTTAGGGCACAGCAACATGGCAACAGACAAGAGCAAAGACCTGAGTTCTGTGCTTTTGGGGCTATGGCAAATGCTCTTCTAATGGAGAGTTTTTCGATTGCAGCATGAAGCCAGATCAATTCCCTTCGTTGCTTTGTTCTTGCACTTGGTTTGCTCATCTGCAGAGTAGAACTGGTGGCAGTTAAACAGGATGGAATTTATATCAGGCTTAGAAACTGTACTTGCTGCCTATGGTTTCCCTGCAGAACAGCTTCATATTACACCCCACTTGTGTGAAATTGCAGAGTTTTGTCATCTAACCATCCCACCAGTCCAGAGCACATCATGGGAGCTGCACCATTGTCATCTGACTGCCATATGCCCCAGCCCGGAACGTTCACTCAGCGCAGTCACCCTCAGATCAACAAAAGCTTTTGCCTGGCTGAGGGTTTTCAGGACCAACTTCCCAGACAAGTAGGATGGCCTGTCTGCACCATTAGCTAACTAACAACCATCTTTTATCTATTCTTCATGTGTCTATCACCACAGGATTCCAACACCACTAGCGCCACATTTCATTCATCTGCTACATATTGGAATGAACATTCAGCTGAAGTTTTATTAACTTACTTGTGGATTTTCACAAATTACCTTTTAGTTTTGTGGATTTTTGCAATTTCTTCAATAGCTATTGCTTAAGGGTTTTCACACTATGATCCTGACAGGTGACTTAACTCTGTATAAAATATGTCTAGCTCTGTTCATTTAGACTGCTCACATTGTGGGGAAGGAAGGAGCATATCCTTCTTTCAAGATTCAAATAATATTCATTGAGATTACAGAAAATTACTTGTGGATTCGGAGAAGAAGAAAAAATCCAGATTTTAGATTGCTTTTATAGTTCTGTGTGCTTCCTCTAGGTGTGCAAGCTCTGTCTATTTTCACACAGAAGGAATCCAGCTGAGAGCATGTTTTATTATAACTCCAGATGATGTTCAAGGGGATGAAAACTCATTTTTCTCAGGTGGTCAGAGAACAATTCCCAGTAAACTGACATTCTTTCCTCTCTAATCTAAATTCTGCAGAGGAATTCAAGTTGTTTATAAGCCATTTGAAAGATGTAAAAAAAAAAAAAAAAATGGTCCTGGACCTTTTTACATTTTCAATTACTTTTCAATCTCTTAAGAACAGTCATTTAGGTCAGAGTAGTTAAACTGCTATAAAACAGCTGCTAAAGCAGTCTTCTATTGTCAATTAAATGGCAATTTTACCAAACATTCACATCGCACAACCACATTAGAATAAACACAAATCTGGATTTTAAAAAACACTTAGGAGGGGAAGAGCCAGGCCTACAGTAGTGATTCATGACATTGTGATAGCTCAAGTCCATGGCAAAAATTTTAACAGATTTTGTTACTGGTAGGTCATGTCTGATATTTTAAAAAGTACAAAAATAAGGGGAGGTGGTCCAAACTGGAGCTCCACACTTCAGAGGGAAAGGCAAGTTTCTGCTCTTGCTGTCAGTCAGGGTGACACATCCCAGGCATAGCTACAGCTTCTGAAATGGCGGCTTCTGGAAACATTGTCATCAAAACAGTTCATTTTCTTCAGTTCAACCAAGGGAATTACCACAGCAAAATGAGTTATGGTCAGCTACACATTGATAGCACTGATGAACAGTAACAGCACGTAGCATTTACAGCAGTTTTCAACTTTAAAGCATTATGAACATCACTCCTGGAACATCCTGCAGAAGTGGAAGTCCTCACTGTACCAGAGCAGGCTAGGTAAGGTTGGTGCACTGATGCCAAATGGACATGGGATGGAGGCAGGGAGAGGAATCTGTAATCTCTCAACCCTGTAGGCATATGCTCTGGGTGTGCATATACTCTGTCCAAGGTAGGATGGGGTCTTGATCATGCAATTAAGGACAGACCAATTTCAGTTCCACCCACTAATTGTAACAGCTTACAGGCAGCACTGGCACAAGGCCTACTCTCCTTGAATCCTCTTCAGCCTCCCACTGCCAAATTTCCCTGTCTCTTGTGAGCTCCAAGACCTTGTAGCCTTCATAAATAAGCTGGTATATAGGATTTGCTCTGGAGTGACTGCAAGCGAGAAAGTTTTGTATTGTTAAACCTCTTATAAATTGCTTAAATTATCCTCCTTTCCAATTCCATAAAGTAAAAATGTCTGTAGGAATCACAGTCTGATGCTTGGCTGACATGAGCAGCACTGCCATGGTGTCACTGATGTAATCACCTGTCCTCAGAGCAGGAGGCAGAGCCCCACGACCCAAGTCAGGAACAGCTACAGCAAGGAGGTGTTACCCATGAAAGGAGACGGGAAAATTGAGGCTTCCTTTACATCCATTTCCCAAAGCAGGCAAGAACTGCAACACCAGCATGTTACTGATTCTTCAAACCTCCCTTTCCATCTCATGCTGCATGGCTGCAGGTAATGTTTCCACCACAGAGCATTCCCCCATTCTAGAAAGATCTTCCTACCAGTCCCTCATCTGAAGCACAGTTGGAGAAGAAAGCAGGGAAGCCATTTTCTTGTGTCTTCTTTGTTTCCAGTAAAAAGCAGAGCTGTTCAGAGCACAGGTGAGGCAGATCTAGTGCCTGATTCTCACTGCAAGAGAAATCAGATGTGTGCTGCTGCCCTTGATGAAAATTAGTACTTAAAGCTGACATTAGCATGCAGAAGAGCTGCCCAGGACCTGTTCTCCACCAGACCCTATAGATGCTTTACAGAGGCAAGTCTTGTGAAAGCAGACAGATACAATTTTGATTACATTTTGGTTGACCACGCTTGCAAGTATGTATGTATGTGTATACAGGGAGGAGTTACATAAAGACCAGGGTAGACTAGAAATGTGAGCTGTTCTTTCCAAATTTTATACATTACTTGAGTCACAAAATATTAACTGCAGCCAACCCAGTGAACTCCCTTCCCTCTTTGTTCATATTCACTCTAGTATATCCATCATTTTTGATTCTCTGCTGATTTCCATTGTTGGGGCTTATTTTCTGTGACTTGAGAACCTGAAATTGCACCATATATCTTTGTAGTTCATTGAGCTAACCAGCATTTATTTTAATTTAGTAAGGAAACATTTGGCTGGGTGTGACCAAATAAATACTGTGTCTAAACTAACACAAATATAGTTTGCACAAGGCTATAAACCTGTCTCAGAGCTCTAATGATATTGCAAGTCAATGAAGCTTCAGTGTTCTCATTAACATGATTCCATCAGACCTCTATGTTGCATATTATTAATTTTTAACAATAGATTGAAATATAATTTATAGCACTGTGGGGCAACAAAGGCTGGGTCCTGATAGTAATCCAACCTTTTAGGTTGATAATGGCTTTAACACTGACCTAATATTGAAAGGTGAACGTGTTCAGAGGGCATCAGAGCTAATTATAAATAGGACAACAGGGATAAAACACATCACTACTTTGCATCAGTGAAGACAAAACTTTCTTTGAGAGCAAAAGGCACAGGTCTTGTCATAAGATTATGAAGTGTTTTGCTGCTAAATTTAACACAAAAAAAGTAATCAAAAGCTTTGTTTTAAAGAAATACATTAACACAATTTTCTCACCTCTTGAAGTTTAATTTTTGTTTCAAAAGGAATAAAATACAGACCAGCTAATGTTAATCTGAGTACCTATAATTTAACTCGATTTGGAAGTCGGAACAAGCACACATTTATGAAGAAAAAGCAAGCCTTTAAAATCTCAGTGGAAATATGCTAAACAGATGACATTAGTAGCCTTGCATTGTTCCTCTCCATGGCTTGCTGATGCATGAGAGTGAACACAACCGGTTTGTGCTACGGACAGCAGCTCCCAGGCCCTCAGCACCTCGCCGAGCACTCCCAGCCTTGTGATCCGATCCCCGGAACCATGAAACGTGTTTAACCCAAGCACGAGAAACTTCTTGTGAAAGGCAGCACAAAACTATTTCCCGGTTTAAAAGGCATTCTCATCATCAAAATATGCCTTAGTATTGCTTATACATATTTTCTAACTCAAGCCTTTTGTGCTATATCTAGAAATACAATACAGCAGTAATAACGTAATTAGTATTTTCACTAGCTAAATTACAGAGCTGGCTGCAGAATAAAGCACGGTAGCATCAATATTATCAGTTAAGTATTATACAAAAATAACATCAATAGTTTTAGTATAGTCACAAGATATAATAATTTCCTCTTTTTCTCTGATCCCTTTAAATTGTGTCAGATGAGGAAGCGCACAAAATCCACTGACTCTTAGTTCAACTCCAATTCTAAAAATCAGCATCTCCAAGATTTCTTAGGTAAATTTTTGTAGGTTCTTGAACAATATTTCTTTCTGAATATGGTATTAGTTATAAAGAACTTAGGTTCTGCTGTATCAATCTCTCGTATGAATTTAATTTTCCCAGCACTTCTGAAAGTTAACAAAGGAGTAGAACATATACTTCACAGATGAAGATGATGAACCATAGGGATCTGTAATAATTATCTAAGACCATAAAAGCAATCCTATGTCAGTGTGAGAAGTGGAACCACTGGCTTTGCAATCCAGTCCAACTCCACATTTCCTTCCCTCCCGGTCACAAAGGGAGATCTAAAATTCCAACTGATGCCTTGGGAAGGCTGACCTGAAACAGAGACTGGACAGAGCTAGAGAATAAAGTAGGTATTTATTGAAAGGCCCCCAGGATCCACCTTGTGCAGGACAATAGCCTGACCAGGGCTATACCCAAGGTGGACTTAGAATGGTCACAAAATGCCCAACCAGTCACGAGGTTCTTGCACTTTTATATGTTTTGGTCCACTTGCATATTGGGGTTTAATTGTCCAATTAAAGCTTCAGGTTGTGAGGTCTCATCCCTATTGTTCCTCCCCTCATGTCCACCATTGTTATGCTTTTGGGCCTGAAAGTTGTCCTTGGTCTTCAGCAGGAAAAGGATTTGTTTTGTCTACCTACTCTGTGAGGAGAGCTTACTAACACTTAAAATGAGACTCAGAACTACACCCCTAAGCAGCACAGAATCTGAAAAACAAGAAAACTAAAGCTTAAGGCATCACAACAACCAAGATACTGGAAACCAAGCAGCCATTAAGGAAGAAGTAGAGGCAAGCATGCTTTCACAGATTCCTCACATGGTAAGAAAATTCTCTGCAACCCCTATATACCCAGAAATCAGAGGATTCCAATTTATAACAAAGTTGAAAGCATCTTATGACATTTTCCATGCTTAAAACTCCCCTTCAGCCAGGCTAATTCACAACCCCTTAGACCAAATCAAGAACACTTGAAGATCTACTCACACTCCATCCACTTCCTAATTACAGTAACTTTAAGCTTTACTTCACAAAATGAGATTCATTTCCTCTACCAGTTCCATTCAACTCCTTCAACATTTTGTTCATTTGTTTGTTAAGATGCAGATCTCCAGCAGCTTGATCACTTCAGATGAGACAAAGCAATCCCTTGGTAAATCCCTCTGGACATGCAGAACATATTATATGCACAAGAGTTGAACTCCTTGAATTTCCCCTTTTCAGATCCTCTAGGTTTCCAGTCATTCAGATAAAGAAAGGAGCTTTTGTAGGCCAGTTAATCCATCCGCTGAATGAAATATGGTAAAAGTTCTACACATCTACATGTTCTGTCAAGGCCCTGGTTTACATCTGTAGATGTAATAATAACTCTAGTAATGCAGACAAAAATCATGGCTCAGGCCCCCAGAGAAGATCTTTAGAGACTTGAGTTGAAAAGTCCCAATGCTGCAGTCAAAGGAACAGGCAAAATGATTTAAGGGCTTACATTTATTTCTGCCAAAGCACTGGCTTAATTTTCTTTGTGTATCTGAATAAGCCACCTCTGTGAGAGGGACTCTTACTTGAAATGCCTGTATGTCCTAAGCTCCGAAGTAGGCACCATTGAGTGGTAAGCTGAGACAAACATCCAAAGGCACTGTAAGGGCCAAGCTGCAAAATGAGCCTGTTGTTCATCTTCTCTAGCACCACAGTCACCCACTCACACAAAAAGAGCATTTGAATGAATTAAAATGCAAATCTACATTTTATTATATGAAATTGAGACAAATGATACACACTTGAAGCCTGCCAGAGTAGCTATTACAAACATTAATATAGTTTTAGATGATGACTTAAACCAAAGGAGAGGATGGAATAGAAACACTGAAGAAACACCTTGTGAAACACTACAGGAAAAAAGCAACTCTCACCATAGTTACATTAGTAAAATACAAATTAGCAATAATTCTGCTGTAAAGGGCTAGGTATGTCTTGTGTAGGCATGTACCTCCAGGGAAGCCTCCAGCCACAAGGTGTTTGTGCAAGGCATAGAAGCAGCCTGCCAGCAAAGAACAACTGTGGGGGTCTCAAACTACGTGGGAGAGGACTTTGCATGGCCACAGCCTAATGGGATGAGGCATCGTCCAGGAATCCTGCAACAAGAGGCCAAACAGCCACTGGCCCAGGCCAGAGCTGCCCAGCGGATGTAAAGATGTATTTATGCTAGATCTGATTTAGATTGTGCTCCACACAATCAGATCGCTTTGAAGGTTTGCCTTGTGCAATCATTTCCTTTGTCAGGAATCAGAAAAAGACTGTGAAAAGACTGTGAACAAATTGTTTAGGCATTGAAATTTAACCCTGTGGAATCCTTACAGTGTAGCACAGTGTGACACAGCAGGAGCACATTTGTCAGGGGACTGAAGCCTCTTTGCTCTCTCTGCACAAAACATATACATTAGCATTGTGTGGGGTGGGGGTGCTCCCGAGCACACGAGGCAGCTCTGGGGACACAGCTCCATGCCTCTGCTGCCTCCCATCTGCATGCAGCCCTCTGCACCACTTGGCTCTGTTAGGGAAAACAGAGGCTTCAGATCCTTCAAGACTGTCTTGAAACCCTTTCATTGCATTTTGTTTCAGAGATTGTGTAAGACTTGATTTTTAAATATCCATAATGCACATGAGAAAATTATTAAGTATTACTCTTAACAGCAATCTTAAGAGTCTCTAAGTTTTTCCACTAGCATTACTAGTGCCAGAACATCCTAGCATTAATGTCAGAATATAAACACTAAAACCAAAAAGGCACTTGGTAGAAGCTAGTCAGTTCCAAGGCTTTTCACTTATCTGTGGGCTAAGGAAAGAACCTGTCTAGTGTGGATTCTACACCAACATTCATGACACCAACCATGTTTCTCTCTCAGTCTCCATACAGTAAGGTACTGTGCATCCCTTACTTCTCCTGAAAAGCAGAATCTGAGAGCACCAGGTATCTCACAGCAGGAGAACAGCCCTCTGTAGAAATAAATTTTAACACAGGATAGCCCACCAATGTTTCTGTGAACTGTTGAAAAATATGCTGACAAGAATAAAAAATAATCATTTGGAATTTCACAAAGAAAAGTCACTCCAAATAATTTCCAACTACAATCAGTCTTTGCTCCTGCTTTACAAGTAATAGATGAGACTCTCCTTTTATAAACCCATTCAGTTATATGTTTAAGAAAGTAGGTAAGTTTCTCTCCAGTAGATGTTTTCAAATACTGTCTTCCCTTGCGTCTGCCAGTATTTCAATACCCCATTCCAGAAACTCTGTTTAGTAGTCTTTGGGAAAAACCAACCAAACAACAAACAAACAAACAAACCACACCAAAAAACCACCACAAAAACAACCCACACCCCCCAAACTGCTGCAAATGAGAAAAAGAAAAATGGTTAGAACAAAAAATGGTAAATGACAGTTACATATTAGGGAAGACTAGAGGGTTGTTTGCTGTGTGATATACCAGAGGAGTAAGCAGAATGTAAAAGTCTTTTCACTCTCCAAAATAAGGTAAAAATTGTTTCAGGATGTTCTACAGATGGGAAAGAGCTCATACCTCTACATCAGTGTGATCTGCAGCTTCAAGACTTAAGTCCCAAATGTGTTTTAACTCAACTTTTCAGCTATTTCAGCTCTTGAAGGATAAATCCTAAGCCACCTTAGTCCCATCAGTCCAATCCGTACCACCTAAGTGTCCTCAGATTTCCTCTGAATGTGCTCAGAACTTTGCTAACAGTGTTCCTGCAGCCAAGCAAATCTCCTCTCTTCTGAGCCACACAAATGTGCTGCTGACCCCTGAAAACCAAAGCTCCCAGGGTCCTCCCCTCTGCGCACATGGAGTTCTGAGTTCACTCTGTCCTTCTCAAGAGGAACAACAATGCAAGGCCAAACAATGTAGTGCTCCTTTCCTCCATAGCAAATCCTGCCTTAATTAGGAGGACTTTTACACAAGATGTATTATCTACCAGGCCAGGATCACCAAACTATCATATCATGCAGAATTCAGCCCTTGGATCATCTTCAGATCTGATTATTTCTTTGTTTAGCTGCTACTAACATGTTTGGACATGCAAAATAAAAACACTTTACTTCCTCTAAGGTAGCAGTAGGAGATATATTGCAGAAAGAATTCCATTATTAGAAAAAGCACAGGGGCCAGCTTTTTTCCCCTCATAAAGCTAGGGAAGCTTTAAACAATATGCAAAGGCAAAAGGGGAAAATGGTAATAGTACCGAGAAGGCTAAAATTTGAATGAGATAACAAACCTTTCTTGTGGAAGGAAAAGGAAATGACTGATTCTAAAAACGCTTCTGTGATAAATCATCACCCCTGCATGAAATTCCATTCATATATGTGGCGATATCTGGTAGTAATGTTAAAGAAAAACAAAAAGGAACAAAATCTTAGGAACAAACAAGTTTATAAAGAACAAAACATAGCTTGCAATAATTGCTGAGCTTTTTCAGTAGTTCAAACATTAGAAGGAGATTTGAGAATCAAGCAAGGCTTTCAACAGCTGTATTTGTATTACAGTCATAAAGGCATAAACGTGAAATGCAGCTCTAATAAAACACCGAAGTTTATAAAACTGGTTGGTAATTTTCCACCCTTTCCAGAAGTATCTCAGAATATCCAGGGGTATAATACCTGAAAGAGAAACATTTTGTTTGTCTGTTAGACTACAAGGCATGTTCTGTGCAAAGTAATGAAACACTACGCATATTTCTACTGATCAGGAAAAAATCTTAGCATTAAACACTGGTCAAGGAATTCTACAGTACTCCCCAACAATGTTTTAACAACCTGCTTTTCAACGTACATTATCATTTATACTTGTAAGTCAGGTTTTTAAAAATATATTTAGCTACTTTTAGGGCATGTAGGTAAGCAGCTACATTTTAGATAGGTTCAGCTTCAGCTGCCCTAAGCTTTGTCTTTGCTAAGAAATATAGGTGTTGGCTTCTTTTGAAATTGTGGCCTTTAATAAAACACCATGAGTTTACACAGAACTGTTGGCTGCAAATGACAACAGTCTGCTGCTGTTTGACAGACATAAGCACGCACCCCCAAACTCATGAAGTCTACATCCATGAGAGGGACACTGGTTCTGGAACAAAAAAAAAATGTTGCAGTGATCTTCTCTCTCTAATGCCACTCAAGGATGGACATTATCCAGCAGGTTTTCATTAGAGTAGGATTCTATGGTGCCAATATTGTCCTGCTGTCATTCAACTGGTTTTCCACAACGGATCAACTACATCAATCCAATATGCAAGCATCAAAGCTGCATTTATTTCTTGTTTTCCAGGTTGAGACTATCTGAAATTTAATACTGTATTATTCTAAAAACATACATCTCAGTATATTTCTAGTTTTGCAGGCATGTGAATTGCCCCCTCTGAGCCCTGAAAGCTTCAACTATAAAGTGACAAGAACACACCTCCATGTAATGTAGGCCTAAAATATACTCAAAAAAAATCCCCAATTACTTCCCTTAAAGAAAAATCTATTTACCTTGTTAATTTTCATTTTCTGGATAATTTCTGCATAATTTAATTCTTTTTAAACCTCATTTTACTTTTGTGATTGTAAAGCCAACTTTCCAATACATTACAGTATTCAGTCTGCAAGCAGCCTAAAATAACAGATCTCCAGGACAAACCCAGAGCGGGATTCTATCACAGCTGCTGTGCCTCAGGCAGCACAACCAACATCAGGCAGTAACACAGACTGGCAAGCAGGAGATGCTCGAAGTAGCCTTTTTCTTTATTATATCCCAGGCTAGAGGAGCAACCTTTTTTCATTTACAGGGAGAAAAAATAGCTATAACAAAGAAACATTATTAATATCCAGAAAAGCATAAACGAGTT
>VZUA01068058.1:0-14079 GCA_013401035.1 Horornis vulcanius
CTTTAAGGTCCCTTCCAGCCCAAAACAATATGTGATTCTATAATGCAAAATGAAGGAATGAAACTTTTTCTGGGGTGAGATTATTTTAATTTCAGGTCAAATTTAAAATAATACTTGAAAAATACAGAATTAAGATTTTCAACATGTAAGATTAAAGACCCATGCCAACTTGCATGAGTCCCATAATCCATTTGCAGTCTTACATTTTCAGTATTTTCAACTATTTCTAAAAAAGGACCTTTTGGATAACCCACAGCTGCAGAAATAGCAAGAGCATGTGGAAATGTATATGTGACAGTCAAAAGAATAATAAACAAGGTTCAGTTTGGCCAAGTACTGGTCCTGTTATTAGAACAAAGAACTCCTGATGTTAGAACAGTCTTGGATGTGTGTGTGTGGTCTTTATATCTCATGAACAAAGTGACTTGCAAGCACCCAAAACATTAAGCTGGGGTCTCTGAGGAAATTTCCAGGGATAGAAGCGACCAATGTTTATTCACTGAGCTACTTATTTTCCATAAAGCAAACTAATAGCTCAGTTTAAATAAAAGGCCCATGAAGAGCTGCTTGACAAGCAGTTGTCAAGAGAGGGAATTCCTGACCTGGAGATGGGAGGAGTGCTCTTTGCAGGCATTAAAGGCACAACATTTTTCATGAAAAGGCAGTGACCCTGGTACAGGTAAAATTACACCACACAGAGCCTAGGTTAGCTTGCCCCTTCTTCCCCTGGATCTCAAAGATTCTTTCTAAAGGCACTTTTCTCACAGGAAATCTGAAAACTGAAGCTTGCTCGGTTTTGCCTTTGCTCATCTTGCCTTTGATTTCTCGGCTGTCATTGCAATTGAGGTAGCATTTCACACCTACTATTTTTTAATGATACCCTTAAAACCCCTATCAACAATTGTTTTGTGACTTCGCTAATCACTGTTCTAATGCTGCATTCCACCTTAGAGGTGGCCAGACTTCTGTAATGCTGGAACCAGTCTTCCCTTGGTGCATTCACAAAGCAAAACCCCCTCAAAATTGCCTAAACAAAAAAGAAATAAAACTGGAGGCTGTTTTTAATCTCTAAAACAAATTCTCAAAATATTTTAATTTTTGTCATTCTACAAAGCACAAGACCAGCACAATTACAACAGTTTAATTTACAGCAGACTTGGAACAAAGTCTGCTTCAGGAATTTCCTGTGATTCACCTAATTGGGATTTGGAGTGCTTAATCCCATTTCTACTACCCTGATACTCCTATCAAATATGTTGTCTATTTTATTTGCTTCCCAGGAATGCAAAGCATTCTTAGTAGCTGTTTTGTAGAAATTCTTGCTGCTCCACTGCCTCCCAACTAAATATATTTTTGACAAAACCCTGTTGAGTACAAGAAAAGCATTTAACTCCAGATGATCAAACCCACGGGAAGGCATGAGGTATTCTCTTCAGTATATTTCCTTCCTCTGTTCAGTCTTTCTGTGAGGTGTTATTTTTGCTAATATTCTCATGTTCAGGCCACAGGAGTTTGCACTTTGGCTCATTTCTGAAAACAGAATTTGCATGAGGGCTTGAGGGAGCCTGAGCCATGTTAAGGTGAGTAATCATTTGACCTCTGATTTATGCTGTGAGTAACAGGAACATTAATGCCCTTTCCAGGTAATCCATTAGTCTTATTTTCATATTATGCTTCCATAAATCTTTGCAATAGCTTTTCTAAAGATGAAACACTATGCAGCCTCTGCTGAGAAAATAATGGGAGGTTTGCAAACCATGGCCAGTGGAAGCACCATCAACCCACATATCAGCTCAGCATTGTTTTTACTGAAATTGTCTGCAGCTGGGTGATTGAAGTGCAATCAAAAGCCATAATTTCAGGCAGTTTCAGATGGCATTTTATGGACATTAGTGACATTGCCCTTTGTTAATTGCAGGTACTATATTTATTTCTTTTATTTCTGTGCTGCTATGCAGAGGTAGGGACCTGTTGGAGGGGGCACAACAGGATCACACCCTGGATAAGGCTGGGGAGGACCTCTGGAGATTTTCTAATCCACCCTCCAGCCCAGACCAGGTTGCTCACAGCTGCCTTCAAGTCAGGTTTTTGCTATCTCCAAGGATGGAGAACCCAAAATCCCTTTGGACAACCTGTTCCAGGTTTGGCTGTCCTCACAGTGAAAAGGTTTTCTCTTATGTTTAAATACAATTTCCTGCATTTCAGATTGCTGAGATTACCTCCTCTTCTTTCACTCCATACCACTGAGAAGGGTTTGGCTCCATCTTCCCTCCTACCCCTGTCAGGTATTTACACATTCCTGCAGTGTTCACAACTGCCATCCGCAAAGGATAAACTGGAAGGAAAAAAAAAATAACTGGAATTTCAGTTGCTTTTAGTCTCTTCCTGCTTCACTGACTTGTTCTACTTCTTATGGAACAATTTTACACAGCAGTACTGCCTGCAGACCTGAAACAGAGTGGAGGCTCCTCTGGGCTGGAGGAGAAAAACAATTCCTCCTCTTCTGTTCTGTGGAATAAACAGATTTGTAGCACAGACTGAATTCAACTCTGAGAATAAAGGCAGAGTTCCAGTCTTTAGGCCTTTATGGCAGTGAGAAGTTCCTGTGATCTTTCTCACCAGGTTGACAGAATACATAAATAAGAGGAGCCTCAATTTCCCCTCTGCACAAGGAAGATTTTGACAAAATAACACCTTTTCCCATGAATTTTCAAATTTTCTATCAGAGTAATATATTTAAATGAGTTAAAATAGCAAAAAGGCGAAGAAAGGTTTGTTACCAGAAAAAAAGGAATAGAGAGGGAAATTTGGGTATTTTAGTGGCTTGCTCACTCTCCTCCACCCTCACAGTGTGATGAGGGAGAAAATAGAGTGGGAAAACTTGTGGGTCAAAATAAAGACAAGGAAATCAAATACTGCTGAGAGGAAACCAAACTCTCATCCTGAAGCTTCTCTTTTCCAGGCTAAATAATCCCAGCTCTCCCAGCTTTTCCTCCCAACAGAGCTGCTCCATCCCTCTGATAATCCTGGTGCCTACTCTGGACTCTCTCCAGCAGCTCCAAATCTTATGCAAGAACAGGAAGGATCTTGGTGGATAAAACCAGGAATATTCACCTCTTGTTACAAAGGCAGCCTGGCCAAGTTTGTGATTTACAGAACTCTGAGCTACTTAACAAAATTATTTTCCTTTACTCTTCTGACAAGTCTCTACTTGTAGTATCTACTGAAGCTGTTTTGCAGAAGTGCAGAAGCTCAGGGTCAGTAGAAGGAGCAGGGCAAGACCAATAATGACCTCACAGCTGTATTGTACAGGCTGCAAGGAAAGCAGAGAGTTTGTATCTGAAACCCAGAGAATTTCACATAATGAAATAAAGTTCTCGTGCAAGACTGCATTTTAAAAGACTGAAAAGAATCCCTGCTTTGGCACATGACACTAAAACTTTGAATTTCAGCATTTCTTCAAAGGCATTCAGACATATAACAGGAAATAATTTCATGCATATTTAGTGAGCATTTATAGCAAGAGTCATCATTTCTGTTCTCTATATCATCACAATATTCATCACAATGAATTTTAGTCTAGACAGTTTTTTTTCATGATTAAAAATGTTTATTCATAAAATAATTGCGTTTCACATTTGGGAACTTTGTATAATTCATTTGCATTAAATAACAGTTTTAGTGGCTTTAAAAAAGGAAACAACTCTACTTATTTTCTGTACACACATCTCTTATAAAAGGACTTGAATATTTAGGTAGCTATCATTTATAGCTGCTACCACCTTGGATTTCAGTGTAATTTATCAGGCTTTGTATAACTATTTCTGTAATACCTTGATTAAACAAACATTCCATTGCTAGATTAATCAGAGCTTTCATAATATTTCCACAAAATATTTATCTGAATTAGGAATGGTTTTCACTAAGATACCTTCGTGATCAAGGACTGCAATAGGCATTTAATAAAACAACCAAATACTTGACTGCTTTTTCTCTGTGCTTAGACATTATTGCAGCTCCTGCTGACTAGATTAGAAGTGGTGTTATAGAAGATTTAGATTAATGAAACAACATGTAAAGTCATGGGAGAATATATTAATAGAAAAACCACACAGTTATCGCACAATCTGTTCTTTTAGTTGCCCATTAACAGAGATTTATTGTGTCTTTACACAAATGAGTGAAAGTGTGCTTGACTCTAAAGGCTTGGACCAAAGATTCTTGACATCAACAAAAAACTCTTGGGACTTCAAAGAGCTTTGCAGCAGAGTTTGTATCATCTGTGAGACAAGCCTTCCATGCAAAAAGACGTTCAACATCAAATCTTCTGATTTAGACTCCTGTTATTATCCTTCAAACCAGGGTTTATGCTAAAAGCAGGTCTGATAATGAACTCAGTTGGACACCAGGGTACCAATGGTCTCTGCCTGTTCAGAACAATTCCAGGAGACCCAGAGACAACCCTGTCACACTGGTGGCAGGTAGGGACACCTGGAATGAAGTCACAGCCTGTTCCCATGGGGAAGAAACACACACTGTTGAATAAATTAACATCCCCCAGAGCAAGTGTGCTTTGGAAAAATTTAAATATACACTGACAAAGAAAAAGTCCTGGTTTGAAATAGTCTATACCTTAATTCTTTGTGCTAGTTTCCATCTAAGAAGGCTTCACACCCCAATTAAGGTTCTCTTTTACACCAAAGGCAATACTTTTGTTAATCTGTGGTAATGGGACATGTTTATAGCCCTGTTTAAACCAGAATGCCACTCAGAGTTGTGATGTGTCCTCTGCTGTCTCAGTGATGCAGGGCAATATGAAATGTTGCTGGCAAATAAATTCTGACAGCCAGTGCTGTGCAGCGATTCTGACCATCGGCCCCAGATTTCCCACAAGCTCTGAAGTACAGCCAGCACTGGGCACCCATTTTTATTGACCCAAAGCCAAGAAGAGCATTTTCTTACTCTTTCTAATACTTACACAGGTTCAGATCACAGAACTGTGCAGTTCTACTTTATTCAAGTGCTTCTCTTTTTAAGAAAAATTGCCCTGCATGCCATGTAATTGCACTGCTCAGTGTGGCTGAGGAATTGGATTTGGACTATGAATAGAATACAGTCATCCTGAATATTTTCCCAGTTAATGATCTGTATTAAAATAAACCTGCAACTTCATCCATTAGCTCTCCTCTCTACAGAAGAAGGGAAATGCAATCAAAACAGAAAAGGAAAAAATTAGTTTTGGCTTCAGGGCATCATTGTTTTAGCTTAGCTATGGCATAATCTAAAATCAGGAAGCTATCAACGTTCTAGGACTGTAAATCACCTTAAATGGTGAGTAACATCATGGTCTTGGGTGTCAATCTTGCTTCGTATTTTTATTCCAAAGGCCTTATTTGCAGCCGTTGCAATTCACCTTTGAGTGCCTTAGGTGAAGTGTTCTCAATGTGAAAGCATTCACCTTTGTCCAGATGGAAATACTCACCCATTGCTGTCAGATTTAAACACCACTGTGAAAAGATGGAAAGAGACTGCTGAAAGAGGCTGTTCTCCATTCAAACTCTCCTATCCACTTCCCTATGGCTTTCTTAGTTAACTTTGAGGAAGACATTTGCTTACCTTATCTTTTAGTAATTAATTATATATAAATATTAGAGTGGCCTTTTTCTACTCCTCCCCCTGCTCCAAAAAAAAAAANTGCTGGAAATTTCTGTGTGCTTTATTTTTTCCAATGTACTCATTGCAAATCTTAAATTCATTGATCCCTTCTCTAAGCAGTGGCAAATTGTGACATATTTCTCTATTACTTTCCGTCATGTTTAGCTACAGATAAATATCTGAAGAGCTTGAAACTTATGGTCCTAAAAAAGATGGGGATCTTTCTGCTAATGGCAGGGGGGTTTGCTCTCACAAAGGCATGAGACACCCAGATTTTGGCAAGAAGCTGCCACATACCCACGGGCTGGCTTAAGGAAGCTTCTCCTTCCAGCCAAGCAGGACCCACTCTGAACTGGCTGGGACCAAGGCCCCTCCACAGCTGTTCCACCCACACCAAGTTTCCTCAGCAGCTCAGCCCCAGGATTCCTGTGGCAGAGTCTCAGATGTCCTGATCCTCAGAATAATTTAATCTTGGTGCAACAACTTAATGACAAAACCACAGCCTGAGCTGATGCCTTAGTGCTGGTCAGTGCTGGCTGATCCTTAAATGTGTGTTCTGCTGTCACTTTGTCCAGCTGGTGGCTGCTCCTGCCTTTCCCTCTCTTCCAGCAGAGTGTGGCAGAATCCATAAATGGCACAGCCCAGGCAAATACCTGGGGAGCCTGGCCCCAAACTGCTCCACGTCTGCCTTTATCCAGAAAGGAGAACAGGACACGCTTGTTAGCACAGAGCAGAATCAAGCCCATCATATCAAAAGCTGGTGTCCTGGGCAGGTAAGCCAGATCCATTCTGAGTCTGAAGTGAATTTTAAGTTAGAGTGAATGAACATGAATGAAAAATCTCAAAGTCCAGCCTAGATCCAATGAAACTACATAGGCTTTGTTCTCAGTATTTTCCTGCAGCATTTTATAGAATCCCAGAATAACATGAGATGGATATAAGGATAACCTAGAAGGACTCACCAGGATTATCCAGTCTGTCTCCTGTCCCTGCCCTCCAACAATCCCCCTGTGCACCCCTGGCAGTGCTGTCCAAAGGCTCCTGGAGCTGTGGCAGCCTCGGGGCCGTGCCCATTCCCTGGGGAGCCTGGGCAGTGCCAGCACCCTCTGGGGGAAGCAGAACCTGCCCTGCTCCCAGCCTGAACCTGCCCTGGCCCAGCTCCAGCCCTGCCCTGGGGGCTGTCCCTGGCACAGGAGCAGAGATCAGTGCCTGCCCCTCCTCTTCCCCTCATGAGGAAGCTGCAGCCCCTGCTGAGCTCTCCCCTCAATCTTCAGCCATTCCTCATTCAGCTTTTCCTCTCCAGACCTTTCCCCATCCTCACCTCCTCTAAGCCAGTCGAAGATGTGGCAGTAGCTGAAGGTTTCCTTGCCAGTTACCCTCTGTAATTTGCATTATTTAGGCACAGGCCTAAACTGGGAACTATCCACAATCTGGCAAATTTGCATCCAATTCCTGGTGCAGGAGAAGCAGTGGTGCAGACAACAGCAGGTCAGCAGGCTGCCAAAACCACTGATGGTGAAGGGATCCCATCGACAACAAACTTCCTCCTCTTCCTCACCAGAACCCAAACACAAAGTTCGGGACAACAAAGAAGCAAAACCTTCCCTCAGCAGAGATCTGGCACATTCAGACTTTTAAGCAGCTCCAAGTCTGCTTGCATGGAGTTGCTTCAGAGCCCAGGAGTTCTCAGGTGTGCAGGAGAAATGAATCAGGATTTCAGGAAGCTGCTCTGCAGTGGACAGTGTGAAGGGCTGGCAAATGTTTTTACAAAGGCATTTCATATTGATGCTACAGTTTCTCTCTGACATATTAATCCACACACCAGCAACTGAGAAATGAGACCTCAATTCCAGCTTGGATCATCTGGCCTGAGCTTCCACATGGATAAGAAGTGCTGTGATAGTTCTCTATAGCAGCTTAATTTCAAAATCACTGGAGCCTGAAAGCCTCAAATGAGTTTTCACTTTCTGAAACAGAAAATAAAACTTCAAGATCCAACTGTTGAAAAGCTTCCCTAAATCTCCTGGGAATCACAGTGCAGTTTTATACAGCAATAACAGCCATCATACCCATAATTCTTAATTAGAATAAAGCCTTAGCCATATAAGATCAAATATGTTTTATGTACAATCTTTCTTACTGTTAATCTTAAAAAAAACCCCTTTAAAAATTATTCTATTCCATACAGAGTAGTAAATGTCCTAAAGAACACAGCACATTGATAGTAAATATTGAATTTGAGGGGTGGAGGACAAAAATTTGAAGCAGCCCTCCCCTTGGCCATTTCAAAGGCAAGTCATAAGTAGAAATAGGAAGGTTTCCAGTTGGTGTTCCAACACTATCCAACAGCAAAAAAAAAAAAAGATTGGCAAGGTCACACTATTTCTAGAAGCAGCATTTAAACAGTGGTTTTACTGAAACTTGAAAAAATTGCTAAGACAGGGAAGAACAGAGTATTACAAAATTAAAAAGGACTTAAGTAGAAAAAAGCTGTCCTCACAGGGAGCATGAAAACAAAATTGATTCTGCAATTGACCCAAGGTATTTGAATTGACAGAATTAAACCTAGTGTGTCCTCAGGAAAATCATGTAGTATAGTTTTCCAATATTAGGGTATTGTCCAATTATCCTTCTAAAGATGCATAAATCACCATTTTGCCCAAATGCTTTCCAAAAATCTGATTATCAGCAACCCTCCCACACAGTGCTGGCTTAGGTCAAAGCCCCATTTATTTTAATCACTCAACTATCCTAATTCCAACTGGTTGTTTAGGAAAGAGTATAATAAAAAAAGAATAAGCAGTTGAAAATTTCTCTCTCAACAATTTACATTGAGAGGGTTTCCTCAGCCAGGTGTAATTTTATTTTCACAGCTCTTGATGGATTTCTTTTCCACATTTCAGAGTCACATCAAAATCCAAATAACTTATTACCTTCTGTGCATCCTCCAGCAAGGGATTTCAGTGCTTAACAAAGTAAATGTTAAATTTTATTACATTTTAAATTAATATATGAGTACTGATGAGGAATGTTAGGCTTTGTCCCTTCAGTCTGTCTGCGTTCAGTCTGTAGTTGAAAAAAGAAAATTAATCCCTTTTTTTTTTGAAATTAAAGTTACCCAACTTTGCATGTGTTTAAAAACCTGTTACTGCTGTGCAAGAGTAGGTTCAAGAGTAGGCAAAACACAACATTTTTGACTTCCACAAAGGGTAACACCTGAATAAGGTGAAATGATTGATTTTCATACTGATTTATGCCTTGGCCTTGAGTTTTGAGAAATTCCTCTGCTATGCCCTGACTTGCCTGAAGATGGTACTGGCATCACACAGACCTTCCTGCCAGCTCCAAAGCACCACAGCACAACTCAAACACCTCATCCTGTCAACCATCGCAGGCAGCTGCTCTGAATATTTTAATCCTGGTTCTTCTCTAATTTACAGTAATTTAAATATAAAATAATAAGTTCTTCATGGTGCATTATTGTGCAAATAACATTTAATGAACCTATTTTTCTGCAGCTCTAACTTAGCTTTCCAGAGTGAGCATCGCTACAGGTGGGAAAAGAATGGATGTTTCAGTTCTGTATCCAAACCTTCAAAAATGAGGAGTGGCTTGGTGGATTTTTAACAGAACTTGAGGATGGAAAAAGAGAGAAAATGATGAGAGGAAAACCATCCCTGCCTTGGGGCAACTTGCAATGCATCACTTACAGCAAAATAAACTATATAATGCAAAAAACTGCACAAAAACACTGAAAAAATGCTGTTTCAAGGAAGAAATTCAGAAATACTTATATTGAAAGGGTAATTTTTTCATACAGTATTTCACTTTGAAACAGATGATGAAACACTAACCACTTGCTTATTTCTGGAGAGGTTTACAAAATCTTTTATAAAAGAACTAAATCCTTCTTGTTTAGGAGCAGGAAAACTGAGAGGAGTGATGAAGATCACTGGAGATATATATTGTATATATGTATGATGCAGGTTATATATAAGTTATGGATAAAAGATGTAACTTAGAGTCAGCTGATGTCACTGAGCTTAAATGGCTTTGAATTTACATTTTTCCGCTTTCATCTTTTCAGTCTTTTATAAACTTGATAATTTTAGCCTTTGTTTTTTATATAATTGATTGATATGCCAACAACACATGAGCTTGTTTCAAGGCAAAAGAAATCCACCAAATAAAAAATCCTGAATGTCCTAATCTTCCAGTAATGAAATGTAAAGGATGTTTGTTTAAACTAAAAAAAAAAAAAAAANAAGAAAAAAAAGAAAAAAAAAAAAGATTTGTATGTGCCAGGCAGCATCCTGGAGTCTAAAGGGAAATCTCTTTTTAGTGCTGCTGGAGACAAATGATGCAAGGCCTTGAGTGACAGGCTGTGTTCACCTTGTGTTGAAAACTGGGAGTGTGAGGCAATATTCTAATGTCTGCTCAAATGAGTGAACAGATTTGTTTGGATCAAGGTGCTTTTTGTGCTGTAAAATGACTCATTTTCTGGTATCAAAGACGATTTTTTTCATACACATGTGATGCTGAATAGAAAAGCCAAACAAACCAACAAGCCAACATATCAGGGCATGGGGCAGAGTAGGCAAAATGTATTTTTATATATTTTGTAAGTTTCTACTCTGGTGGCAATGAAAATCCATCTTGGAAAGAACAACTGTGTTAGAACAGAGAGCACACTCGACTAATCTAATCCAAAATACCTAGGGAAAAAAACCAGACCCAAAACTAAAGCTGATTCTATGGATTTCCATCTTCACTGCCTTCAGGGACTGCACTGGACACTGAATAACTAATTTACATATAATGGCCAAATTTTTCTAATAAAAAGCCAAAAATACACCATAAATTTTCACAAAGATTCATAGATGTATAACAAGACTTAGGGACATTTCCTTGCAAAGACAGGAGCCAGGGAATGGCTGCCAGTGGCAGAGGGCAGGGCTGGCAGGGATCTGGGGCAGGAATTGTTCCCTGGCAGGGTGGGCAGGCCCTGGCCCAGGGTGCCCAGAGCAGCTGTGGCTGCCCCTGGATCCCTGGCAGTGCCCAAGGGCAGGTTGGACACTGGGGCTGGGAGCAGCCTGGGACACTGGGAGGGGTCCCTGCCATGGCTGGGGTGGGGCTGGATGGGTTTTAAGGTCCTTTTCAACCCAAACCATCCTGGGATTCCATGATTCTCTGAAGTTTTGAGACAGCAATTGTAGAATCTAAATGTGGATCTTCCAAATGAAGAGTGAAATCAGGAAAAAACGTAACTTGTAAGCCTTTAAGGGTTGATTTTTGGGTAGCATCACACAGAAACACATACAAAATCTTCTACTTCTGAGGAGACCCCACAGACCAGAAATAAACCCCCTAAAATTCATTGAGCTCCCCATGAAACTTGGAGGAAGGGTCAAAGTTATATTATTTCTCCCAAGTCAGTAGTGAGACACACCATCACAAAAACTAGCCAGAACGCAGACCTTGCTTTCCCCTAATCCAGCTCCTTGCATCAATTTCCACTTCAGCTCTATTTTCATAAAGATTAAGCAAAAGAACTGGATGGCAATTGCATCTGCTGCCAAACTTGGAGCCAACGCAAGTCTGAGATTACCACTTAGCCACTGAATAATGAACATCCTTCCCTATGCCATACCAAATAGCTGAAGGAATTAATTCTTCTGTGGTGCTAAATTTCTGGATTTTTGTCAATATTCCCTATTTTCCAGTTCTTCAGTGTTGCTGAAGGAAGCAAATCTTTTCCATTTGAAGAAGGGACAATGCCAAAATGGCAACATCATGTTTTACTTGCAGTTATATAAGTTTTGAGTACCCAAGTGGGATCCTGAATATTAAGGGTTTTTTGAAAAAATGTTCTCTTGGATCAATTATTAATTGCCCTGATTTAAATACTTCCTAATGATCTTTCATGTCCTATTGAAAGAATCATTTTACCACTGGAATCTTCCATCTTTCCTTCTTTTTATGTGACCTGAAATCTGCTTTTCAGCAGAGAACACATTATCTCTATCACTTGCCTATTTTCTTCTTATTTGTGAACTTATATATTTTGATGATATTTTTGTTTGCTTGCATCTCCTTTAAATTTGACTTCTTGGTCACTGAGATTGTTGTGATGTAGCTTCAGCTCAGCTGCACTTCATATTTTCCTGAAAGACAGGTAACAGAATATAATGGTTCAGTGTGTATCACAAAGATTATCTGCTGTTCTTTGCAACATGTGCCCAAAAAGTCTTCTCAAAATACTTGTTTGTTTAAAAGCTGATTTGAGAGGTTTTGTTACTGCTGCATGAATTTCTCTAAACAGGGATTTTATCTTTTCAGACCATGTATGCTTTAAATGCATTCACTCAGGAAGCATTTCTCTGAGTTATTGATGGCTCTAAATTAACACGATAATAACTAGAAATAGTTCTGACCTCCCGTGCTTTTGTGATTTGTCTGGAGGTTCTCCAGAGAGGACAGCATGGAAAGGAGAGCTCTGCTCTTGTTACACTACAAGGATGAACTTCCCTTCCCTTCCCTTCCCTTCCCTTCCCTTCCCTTCCCATGGCTATAGTTCCTGATTTCAGCATTTCTCAGTGATTTTTATTTTAACCAATGTGTGTAAATTCTAATGGCCAGTTCCTTGGCAGCCAGGTTTGTATTCTCATTGATATACTCAAAATATCCAAGGCCACAGGATTCCTCTCCATGTTTTTTTTAAGGCAATGTAGTTTATTTACATGGTTTAAGTAATGCAGCTACATCCAGGGATGCATTCAAAAAATTCTGCAATCACCAAAAATTGTTTAAAAGAAAGCTATGGCCCACATTTCTTTTACCTTATTACTAAAAATAACAGTAATGTTTGCACTTACAGCAGTGCAGAATTTTTGTAGCTTTAATTTTTAAGCTCTCACTCTTTACCTTTGTATGTATTGCATAGTAATATTATTTTTGGCTCCGTTTATAGCTTCATGAAAACTATACAACCCGCTTCAGTATTTTTTAGTCCTTAACAAGTGGGACTGGGAATTGAGGAGTAATCACTAATGGTTATCTGCCTTTCCTATTTAAAAACAATAATGATGTTCACTCATCCTGAACAAGGACTTTAATTAATCATTGTAGTAATGCAGACTGAAGTCCCAGTGTTACTATCACTGACACATAACAGTAATATTAAGTCCTGCTTAAATGCTTTTATTCTGTAAAATAAATCTTTGCATCGAGACCCAATAATTTAGTAAAATTAAAACACAGCCTCATTATTCTAGTTCTTACAAAATTTCAAGCAGGTGTATTATTTTTAGGCAGGTATTGTTTTTATCCTGAGAGCTGACAATTACACTATTTAAAGGATATGTTTTCAGGCAATGCATAAATAAATATTTTTTTATNCCTTCTGTAAGTATTTTCACTCAATTTTGCAATGTATAGCTAAATTCCACAAAGTGTAGCTTAGCCTCCAGGTTTGTTCCTTTGGGTTTAAGATTACTCTGTTTTAATGGGCATGTGAAGAGCAGCCCAAGTTCATGCATTACCTCCCAGACTGGTGCCCTGACTGACTGAAATACAATCCTCACCTTCTGCTTAGCTATGGCTCCTACTAGCTAATAACCTAATTAGATTAAAAGCTACCCAGTGCATCTTTTTCCATGTGAATAATTCAAATGAAATGACTAATTAAATTCTTAAGGGAAGCACACAGCTATTTACACTGCTGCCTTGGAGTTCCCATCACAGTGGCCACGCACCCCTCTCCTTGTTCTGTCACCTTCCAGAACATTCCCCCAGGCTGGGAATGCTGCACAAGGAAGTGCTGTGCACCTGGATTCTGTGCAGAGAAGGAATCAGCTCTGCAGGGATTTAACAAACTCCATTTTCCAAGGAAGACAAGAAACAAAACCGAAAGGAAACGCATTTCTGCAGCAGCCTGAAATGTACATTTAGTATATGCTCTGCCTTATACAGTGTCATACTCTGAAGGCAATGAATTATACAGTGCTATTGGGGTTGTTTTGACACCTCTTTAGCTGGACTCCACACATATTTATTTATTTTTACAGGGTTTGATACTTTTTTTTCCCTCAAGCTCCACAGCTGCTCAAGGAAAATTTTGGCTAGTATCAACTTTACTTTCCATCCCAGATTTTTCACAGTTCTCATGTAATAATTCTCATGTAATAACAGTAATAATACATATATATTACAACTATAATATATATATGTTAATAACAGTAATAATATTACCTCTTTTCCTCAAGCAAAACTTTGGCTGGTATCAACTTTGCTTTCTGTTCCAGATTTTCCACAGTTCTCATGTAGCATTCTGGTCCTGCCAATAGAAAAGTGAGTTAGCAAGGCGCAGAGATGACAATGTTAAAATGAAAATGAAAATGAAAATGAAAATGAAAATGAAAATGA
>VZUA01068098.1:1141-13898 GCA_013401035.1 Horornis vulcanius
GCCCGGCCGGGCTGTGCCTCCTGGGGAAGACTCTTCCAGGGCTTTGTTGTTGTGCCGGGTGTCCCCGGGCAGGGCCTTGGGCAGCCGCGGTACCGCCTCGCCCCGAGGCCTCGGAGCGGTTCTTGGGCCGGCCGGAGCCGCCCCTCTCCCCGGCGCCGTTCGTTATCAGCCGGACGCTCCTGGCAGGAAAGGGGAAGCGGGACCGAGCTGCCAGAGGTTTGCAGGAGGTGGCCCCGGCTGCGGGCTGTGCCCGCGGGGGTTTGTGCCCTTCCTCCCCCACGAGCCCTTTGGGGCTCGGTGACCCCCTCCTGTCACCCCCGTGTGTGTGTGGAGCTGATCCCCGGTGTCCCGAGCAGGTCCCCGCCTGATCCTGCTGCTGGAGGCGGCAGGGGTGACCCCGGGGAGCAGCCGGGGAAATCCCATAACCACCATGCCTGGGGAAAAGCTGCGCCTCCTTCGCAGCCGCCCCGAGTCGAGTACTGGGATAGAGCTGGGAGTGAGACAAGATTTCAGCGTTTCGTGCACAGTGAGATGTTTAAAAATAACCCCGGTGACGGCTGGCTCCTGCCGCGCAGGTTTAATCCGCAAGCTCTTTGAAGCTCCCTGTAAAACTGTGGCAGCACTTTGGAGTCTGGATGACTGAAAGTAGAGCTGGCAAATCTGAACAGGCGGCCTGAGTTTGGGATGCACTCAACAGCTTGGCTCCCTTGGGCCTCGGATGGTTTAGGTTCAGCAGCTGAACATGAAACTAATTATTTCCATGGGGAACGTCGGGATGTGGAGACCCAGCTCTGGGGTCCCCGGCTTTGATTTTTTGGCTGAGTTTCTGTTTACTGTTGTTGTTTATAGTAAACAGCGTGCAGTGAGTGGCTGAGAACAGCCATGTGGTCGCTGCAGTTCGCAGCCAGTAATATTGGGGGAAAATGTTCTCCCACCTCGGTTCAATGCCTGAGCGCCGGCTGCAGGCTGGGCCTCCTCCTCTCGCCTTCCTCTCCTCTTACTCGCAGCTTCTGCTGGCCAGACTGTGCTGTCCATATGTGTTTGCTGGGAATATTCGGAGTATGGGGTGGTGGTTTCATTCCTTGTGCTTCATCTCAGGCACTGGTGTGTGGCTTGGTGTTAATATGGGGAACAAAACTTGGCTCGTGAGGGTCTCAGCTTGGGACATGCTGCTGTGGTATACAGCCCTGCATGTGCTGGTGGGTAGTTCAGGATCTGCCCAGTAGATGGTATGAAAATGCAGATGGAAATCAGGGAGTCTCTTACAATGGGCACAAGGGAAATACAGGTATTTCTGTGCTATTTAAAGTATTTATTTAATTTAAAGTTTGAGTGTGCTCTATTTGTGAGAGATATGCTGGTTCTTGGTCCTCCTGGTTTGGTATTTACATCTTAGCAAGCGACAATTCTGCATTTTGATAATCTGCTTTTCTTGAGGCACTTCTGTAGAAACCTGATGAATTTTGCAGGACAATATGGTGTCTATAAGTAAAAGGTGCTGTTAGGGTATTAAATGATGATCTTATTCATCAAGTAGCTGTACTTCAGTCTAGACAGGAGTGCTCTGGGAGCTGTGCCCCTGCTCTGTTTCTAATGTAAAGCAATGTCTGAAACTTTGTTTCATAGTCTCAGACATCAGGGACCTCCAGAGATGTCCTGGTTGTTTCCCAACCCTGTGTAAGGTCAGGTAGACTTCTAAATCGTTCCTGAGTAATAGTTCTTTTAAGGCTCTTCGTGATTCCACATCCTGTGCAGGTGATGTATGCCAACACTTAGGCCAATCTCTCATCATTACAGAGATTTTTTTGGGGTGTTTAATCTAAATCTTTGTCTTACACTTTAAATCCGTTCTTTTTCTGATGCCCAGAGCTCATGGAGAACACCCTACTCCTCACATCACTCCACTTCCTACATGTCTGCAGCTCAGTTAGAAGCATTTGAAGACTTTTTTTCCCTCTCCCTAAGCTGAGCAAGATCAATTTCTCCGTTCTTCTCACATGGGCATGTCAGCCTAGCTGACCTCTGTCTCTAACTTGGGTTCTGCTTCCATTCACACTTCACCTAAAGTGCCGTGGTCAGTCAGGGTAGGACTGTGTCAGTGGGGCTTCTGCAGAGCAGTTGTAATAATTTGGGTCCAAATGACCCTGGTTTGGGTATGTCTCAGCACTGTTATGTGACAAGGAATGCAGATGATATGTTTGCATGTTTGTGCTTTTAACTGTGTGTTTGTGTCAGAGGACTTGGCGTGCTCAGTGAGCTCCTGTTTGCAAATCTGGAGTAGTGTGCTAGCAACGTGAGCTTGGAGCTGTGCTGAGTTAAACCTTGGCATGTTTGGGGCTCATGTTTGAGCTGTAATGTTTAGCACCTTGTCTTTTCTCCTTTACTTTTCCTTGCCTGCTACTGAAATTCAACTTTTGTAATGAGACAAAAAGATTTTGAGTTGTTTATGCATTCATTTATGTTTGAGAAGTTTCCTGACAAGGAGCGGTCCCTGAGAAGTGAGGGAAGATGCATTTGAGGACAGAGCAGCAACTCTGGCTGCTAGTTGCTCTTGTGAGGTGGTTAATCTCCTGCATATATGTAATTCAGAGACATGCCAAGGTAAAAATCACCTCCACAACTGAACTCTCAGTGTAGCAGAGCTGTAACTCTGACCACTCCTTCACCCCAGCACTGCATCCTGGTGTGGCACCTGCACTCCAGGCTGGAAAATTAATGTTTCATCCCACTTTGTTTGCAGGATACCACAGCCTAATCCTAAAGGAAATGCTTTTTCTGGGTTTAATACAGTTGTAAAAAACTGCTTTCTTATCCAGCTTAAATATCTACCAGTGGAAGCTGTTACAGAACATTTGCACTATGTTTAACCCGATAGTTCAAGTCTGAGAGCAGCAGGAAGCACAAAGAACTTCCCTGTGTATCACCAGGTCCCACTGGGCTTGGAGTGAACAAATCCAGTGACCTGAACTAGTAGTGTCAGAATGGTATCTGGTGGGGGCACCTGAGCCCCGGAGATCAGCACCTCCTCCTCTTTGCAAAGTTGTGCTCTGGCCTGGATGGCAATCTCCCTTAGCAGGACATTTCAGAGGTGGTTTCGATTGTGGGCAGAAGGAGAAACCAGTATAGGGGCATCACTGCAGCCTGGTTGATGCTGAAAATACTCAGTTCCCAGAGATCTCTATCTTTATTCAATTCCCTAAAAATCAGAGCAATACTTAGCTCTTTTACCAAGGTTTCTTATACACACCACTTCCAGCAGATTTAGACACTGTGGTATAGTTTGGAGTCTGCAGGGTTCACTCAGGCACCTACCAAATGCTTCTGCCTCTGTCGCAGGGATTTAAGCAGAGTTTGTGTCTCTGCCTCTGCTCTTACTGGGCTGAATCTCACACTTCTATGCAGACTCATCCTGAGCAAAAAATCAAGAATTTGGCTGAGAACTGAAGGAAAAGATGAGATCCGTTTTGCTGCCTCTGCTGTTTGCGTGGCAGCCTCGTCCAACAGGCCAGATGGACAGGTGATGTCTGAGCCACTGCAGAGGAGTCTGAAGCACTTGGCTCCTGAGAGCTGACTTGATCAGCAGAGGGAAGTGACCCCTGCAGCTCCAAGGCCTGGTTGATAACATGTCACTGGAGATAAGGAAACAGAGCAGAGTCGATGTGGTCATTGCCAGCACAAGGGAGCTGACGTGGGAGTTCAGGGCAGGACTGGTTTTCCCTGGGACAAGCTTGTGCTTCTGCCACTCTCCGTTTCTTGCTCAAAAGTTTTTCTGTTTGTATTATAAATTGAATGGTGTTATCACCAGTCAGAAACTAAACTCCTCCCAGCCAATGTGCTCAGAGTTACCCAGCTCCAATTAGCTTGTACATTTTCCAGACTGTCACAGTGGAAACAGCCCAGAAACCTTCCCGTGGCTCGGGTTTGTTTTCAACAGCGGAAACTGTAGGAGTAGATGCCAGTGGAAATTTGTGAAGCTCAATCTTTGCCCATTGAGTTTCATGCAATTCCTCCCCTCTCCTGGCCCTTCCAGGTTTCACTGGACACTGGTCCAGGTCCGTTCTCCTAGATACTGTGGCAAGGGAACAAGTTTGGTTCACCCATTTCTGAAGTGACATCTGCTGTGGTTTGTTTGGGAGTGGAGGGAGGTAAGTGCACCACTCTGATTCCTCAGGGTGCTGCTGATGTTTGACTCCAGGAAAAGATCCTGTCAGGAAAAATGGGATTTGTGCCTGGGAGGAGCTGGGGGACGTTTACAATGTTTGAGTTCAGTCTTGGCAGAGGCTGCACGGGGTGAAGCCCATCTGTGTTCCACTGAGCCAGCCACGGTCCCATCGGCTGCTGCTTGTCACCTCCCTGTTGCCCGCCTGGACAAGGCAGTGCTGGAACATCTGCTACCAGTGCCTGACCGGCTTTCATCCACTCTGCCCTCCCCTGGGCCACTGCTGCAGGGTGTCCCTGCTCCGGGGCCTCCCTCCCTCCCTTCCCCTTTGGAGCAGCCCCTGCCTCCTCCCCCGATGCTGAGCCCTCAGCAGTGGGATGCGCGTCCAGCTGTGTCTGCGGTGAGCGGGAGGGCAGCCTGTGTTCCCTGTTCCCCCTCGCTCCCTCCTGGCTGTGGGAGCTTCCCTGGGCCACTGCCAGGGCCTGCCTGCCCTCCCCGTGTCCCCACAGCTGCAGGGAGGCCAGGCCAGGCCGGGGGTCAGGGCTGGGTCGCACACACCATGGGGAACGCAGACCAGCAGCACTTTGGGGCAGGAGCCCCAGCATGGCTCTGGCTCCAGGTGGCACAAGACGTCCCCACAGTGCAGTTGAATGTCCTTGAAACCAGCTGGTCTGCAGAGGTGGTGGCTCAGGGTGAGGGTGGCTACCTGAGCTCAGGCTGAATGTGCTGGGGGAGCTCTGCAGCGTGCTGGGCATCTCCCACNTGTTACAGCAAATCTTAGATGCTGCATCCATTAAAATTGTGCGATAGCTGCGTGATCAGAGAAGTACCTGTGGAGAAAGTCTTGTGGTTTCAGTGTTTCTAGAAGTGACCTTGAAGGATCACCCATACATAATGTTTCCTGGAGGTTTCTCTAAGGTGTTCTAAGATTTCCAGTGATGGTGATTCCTGTTTTCCTCAGCAATTCACTCCAGTGCCTGACTGTTCTGAGATTAAGGAGCTTTGCTTGATTTCAGGCTGGTATTGCTGTACTTTAACCCCATCATTTTGACATTTCACCTTCTCTTCTGGCAAGCTACCAAAGAGAAGAAAAGTTCAGTAAATGTAAAAGTAATCATTGTGTGGGGTTTGATCTTCCTTTCTGCCTTTCCCTTCTGTGCTCAGGGAGCATCTGCTGGCTCTTGGGCAGTGCTGTGGATTTAATGACACGTGTGGCAGCTGGGCAGCCCCAGTCCCACTTCCCCCTGTTGTGTTGGCCATGACTAACAGTTCTTGATCTGCACTGGTGTCACTGAAAACAGGCTGCTTGAGGTGACACAGGTTTTATTAAAATGTATATCAAGAATTCCCCAGTTGTTTTATACTTCTGTAGCAAAATGTATAGCACGCTTAAAGCGTTTTTGCTTAGTGATACATTTTATAAAAATCAACAAGGTGACATTAAAAGTTACATTATTTCCAAACGTGCTTTGTTGCCCAGAGCAGCTGTGCCTGCCCCATCCCTGACAGAGTTCAGGGCCAGGTTGGACAGGGCTTGGAGCAGCCTGGGATGGTGGAAGGTGTCCCTGTCCATGGTGGGGGGTGGATGAGATTTAAGGTCCATCCCAACCCAGGCCATTTAGTGATTCTGTGTGTGCCTACACCAGCTCTTCAGAGCTGTGAGATTGGTGAGAAGTACCTGGCCAAACTCCCTGTTTTGTGCTGGTTGCAGGTCAGAGTGAGGCAGTCATGGAGCTGTTTGATGCTGCCTTTGGGCTTAGCAGTGCTGATTGCATTTCTACGATTTCAGCTCCAAGCTTTTGTGCCTGCCTTCAAAATACCCAGGGGGACATTCTCATCATCATCTGATGTTCTGAGTTGTTAGTCAGACTCTTACAGAAAGTAACTCTTGAGGTAGTACAGCATCATTGAAAAATATTTTCAGGTGTGGTGTCCTTTGGAGTATCAGTGGGGTACTGTAACCTGCTGGTGCCATCAGCCACCAAGTGTTGTGATTGTTGTTAGTTTTACATCTGAGTCAGGAGTGATTTCTAGTTCAGTAACAGTGGATAATCTGTGGTTCCCATGTAGTGCTCTAGGTGATAGAAGTTTAGATATTTCAGGGTTTGGTGCTATTTCTGTCCTTGTGTGCAGATTACTCAGTAAAACATCAATTTTTTTTCTGTAGCTGAATACCTGCTGTACTGCTTGTTATGTACAGTGGACATTATCCAGAGGACATTGGCCACTGATGGGCAGCAGGGATCAGTTCCACCACCTTGCTGCTCACCTGGAGCCTTTAACTCCTACCACAGGTGGAGTAAACCGTGGCAGCTGGCTGACCTCCTGGCTTGTGCCATGACTCCAGAGATGAAGTCCATGTTGTCATTTCCACAGCCCCACCCTGAGGGTTTTGCCTGGCTGTACAATGCCACTTCTCCAGCATGGCAGCAGGTAGCAGCTCACTTGATGGTGAATTGCCTTGCCTGGAGAGGGCAGGAGGAACTTGTTTCCCTTGGGCATTACCCAAGCCTTGCACTATAGATTTGGGCAGTCCCACTGTTGTTCCAGCATTATGGTGGGGTTGAGGGATGGTTTCTGAATCTTGGCTCCTTTTCCATCACCCTGAGCATTGGTCTCGTCTTGCACACTGCTGGCAGAGCCTGCAGTTATGTGTATGTGTGGTAGTGTCTGTTCAGCATTATCTTGTGCCTGACCAGAGCACTCGGTGTGTTCTGGGGCTGCTCAGTTATTTCATATTGTTGTCAGCTGGAAAATCTGTAAATGCCCTGTGATATTTTATGGCTTTATAAGCTGTACAAAATGTCCAGCAGGTACTTAAATGTCAAGCAGATACAGTCTGTAAGAGTGCCTTGTTTTCATTAGCTCCTTGGCAGACACTGAACATACTTGCAGAGCTGCAGGATGGACTTTTGGTTGCTTGTGGTCATGGTTTGGGTTTTTTTTATTGGCGTCTACTGTGTGTTATACAGAAAACAGTGAAGGGCCTCACAGTATATTTTTCAGTTGTCCAAACTCTTGGCCTTTCAGGAATGTAAAGCAGCCTAACAACTTTTTCTTTACATAATTAACAGCAATCTGTTCAAGGTTTCCTGCAGGAGCTGGCTAGTAATTTTTCCTCTCTGGGAGCAATTCTCCTGAGCTAATATTTCTGTCTACGTCTAGATTGTTCTTTCTTTTGTTATTAAAATTGAGTGTAATTTTGATGGGCATGTTAGACTTTTTCTGTATCCAGACTTTGTACCCAGTAGAGGATATTTCTCCTATTTGAGTAGATACATGGTTTTGAATACTGGGATTTTATCTTCTTAAGTCACAGATGAGACCGGAGTTATACACAGGTTAAAAATAGCAAGCAGTAATTAATACCCATCCTCAGTGAGCCTGGCTCTTCTGGTTTCTCTTGACATGTTGTACCGCAGCAATTTCCTTTCTTTTTCCTAAGAAACAGATGAATTAATATCTCTCTACATGAGTGAGAAAATGAAACAAAGATGATTGTTTCCTGTCCTGGCACACCATTCCCTTGGGGTACCATGAGTTTGTGGGAGCTCTTCTCCTGGGCAGCCCTTTGCCTTGGTTGGGCTGGAGCAGACCAGGCATCAGGAGGAATGGCACAGCCTCTCCTTCACTCTCCCAGACATCCTTCTTTCCCTCTATCAGGGCTGGATTATCTCTGTCTCAGTGCTCCAAGGAGCAGAGACTGACTCCTCTTCCGCTCTAACAAGGGTAAATCCAGGTTTTGTGGCTCTGCTCCATACCCTGAGGGTTTGGAGATTTTATCTTTCTCATTTCTTTAGCAGATGGGGCAGATCAGTAGAAACTATTTCTCATCTGTCCTTTGTTTGCATAAGAAGAATCAGCTGCTGGAAGTGTTGGAGGGGAGTCTGGCTCTGCTTCCTGCCAGGGAGACCCTGAGTTTTGTCAGTCTAAGTGTAGATTTCTATTTATACATCTGCACACACACAGATTAAAGGGATCATTTTGCCTTCCCTTCTCTGAGGGAGCAGGTTCAGGAGGGCAGAGAGAGTTGCATTTGGAAGATTTGGGAAGGTTGGCTGTATGGATGTTGGGTCAGGGACAGGGATTTGTGTATGGATCTATGAAGGATTCAGCCTTGAGTTTGACTGGAGCTGTGCCCCCCTCCCTCCTCCTGTTTCTCAGCAGGGACATGTCTGTGTGGGTGCTGGACCTCAGGAAGGTGAGAAATACTTAACTCCGTGGAAGGTCATTCCTTTGTGCTGGATGAGGAAAGAGAGCACTTTAGGGACTCCAGTAGCATGCTCAGTGATTGCTGTGGTGCCATCTGAAGATTGAGGCTGAGTTTTTATCCAGTGTATTTTCCCAAGGGATATTGCTAAGCATTCCGTTTAATTGTTAGGGTTGGTTATAGAAGGAAAGGAGAAGGAAAATGCAATTGTAGGTGTATGTAACCATCATCATCCCCCATGCCTCGGTATTTAGCTCATTAGAGAGTGGTGATTTTGTACCGCACCTTTTCCTCAGGGCTGGTTTGTTCTCCTCTGTTCCCTGAGCTCTCATCTCCCTCCCTGCCATTTCAGTGGAAACCCTTGCCCCTCTGTGTCTCGCCCTGGGGATCACCCTCCTCCCTTGTGCTTGTGAGATACAGGGTACTTTAAGGGATTGGGTCATCTCCTTCCCCTCTCTTTGCAAGGTTTTCCTCATTTACATTTCTTTGTGTCCCTTAATTACCATCCCTTTGGTTTTTTTATTCCCCCTCAAGCTGCCTTTCCCTGCTTATGGTCTCCTGAGAACGTTCTGCTGAAACTTTATCAAACTTACATTACTAGAAATAGTTAATGCAAAATTTTCTTTGAGGATTTTTCACATCCTGCTTGCAGCATCACTGCACAGTCTGTCGTGACATTTCCAATAGAGACACAACTGGAAGTCAGTCCTTTCCTTCTGGATTGCCTCCTGTTTCCCCTTCCATAGGGACATAGGAATACATTGTCCTCCCATATCTTCCGTCCCATAAAGAGTTTATTTTTTAATGAAGACCAGTAGAGAATTAAGTATCAGGTTGATTAAACATTTTATGTATACATATATCTACTGGGTGTCAACCAGAGACCCGTGAAGAGTTTACACACTGGAGCCCATTCTGGGGCCACATCCATCACCCGTGTAACTGCTGTCTGGGAAAGCAGCCATGGCTGACTGTGCAAGGGGGGCTGAACTAGTCTGTCTGGGGGTGATATGGAAACCATGCACTGGTTTTTAATGTACTCCTGTGTAAATTCTTATTTAAAGACTTTGAAGCATCCTATTGTGCGCTTTTGTGAGGGGTGACTTTGTAAGTGCCTTGGGCAGAATCCCATTTCAAGGTCTCCTGTAAGCCATCTGCTTTCAGTAATAGCTCTTAGCTTTGGCATGTGGCTCTGTGGAGGCTGAAATAGCCGGATTGCTGCAAAACTTTCTTTACTGCCTGCATCAGTTTGGGCTTCCCACTGAGCCTGCACAGGCTGATGCACCCTCAGGGTGCTCTGCATCAACCCTGTCCTCGAGGTTCACCCTCCAGGTTGTCCCCAGGCAAGTGGGGCATGACCCAGCACAGGAATGTGGGGTGCACCATATCCTGCACCTGCCCGTGTTCTGGGATGAAAGGAAACTCAGGTACATGCAAGCCTGGCCTGTGGCCTGGTTCCCAGTCACCAGGGTGTCAGGGTAAGGTCAGAATCTGCTGGGATCAGGCTACAGAGCCCCACGTGTGATAAATCTCCTCTACTTCAGGTGTTGTCAGTGGATTGGGTACACTGCTGTGCCAGTCTATAACCCAGGCCATTCCTCTTCTAAAGTCAGGAGAGTTTAACTTTTAGCTATGGGAGTCCTGCTGACACAAAATAGCTGTAGCACAGATGCTTCAGTGTTAGAAACAGCAGCCTTGGGCACACAGATTCAGTTCCTTGCTTTGGTATGTTCTTCCCATATGGCACTGAAGTCCATCAGTCCTTTGCTTTTCTATATGTAACAGGCACCTTACCTGCCCAAAAAGCCAGTCTCTGTGTCGAGTTTTGTTACAGTGCATTTGGGAGAGCTCCATGGAGGCACAGTGGTGGTACAGGTCAGAAAAGTCTCTATTTAACACCCAGAAATAGAGATAGAATTGCAGCTTTTCCCAAAACTCCTTCAGAACAGTTGTGGGGAGCAATGGTATTGGTGGCATCTTTCACACTGGGATGTGGGACTTGGGCATTGCTCACCTCAGAGGCAGAACCTCAAAGTGGCTTCAACAGCAGGACCTGCCATGAAGGATTTGCTGAAATAATTCTGGAGCACAGTGAAGCTTCCTTAACCCCAGCTGTTACCAGCGAGGATTTGTATGATTAGCTGAAGTGTGCACCACATCAGCTCGAGTTCATGGTGAGCCACTTGCTGTCCATGGCAGTGGGAGGCAGCCCAGGCCTTGGCTCCAAGCCTTGGACATGGTCCTGTCTGGGGAGGAGCAGCACAGGATCCTCTGCATGCTCTGAATCCCTGCCCATGGCAAGGGGTCTGGAACAAGAGGATCTTTGAGGTCCCTTCTGACCCAAACCATTCCATGACTCCATGTGACCCTGCATGGGAAGGCTTTAGGCTTTGCACTCTTTTCTTTCTATTTGAGTGGGTGGGAAACAAATCAACGCCAATCTTAAAAGCAGCTCTGATTTCCCAACAGTGTGTGAACTTCTTACAGCAGTTGAGCTCCATCTTTCCAAGGAGGATTTGCAGGGCTGGAGTGCTCACCCCCTTCACTACAGCAATGACAGCCACGGAGCTGGAACTCCCAGCTCATCAGTAAACATGTCTGTACGGAGAAAATTCATCCTGTTAAGGGGCTTCCTTTAGCAGACTCAAGTCAGATTATCTTATTTGTCTTTCATTTTAAGCCCTTTCATCTCTCCATTTCTCTCAGCCTGGGTATCCTGTTCCTGGTGTGTGCCAAATATGTTCTCTTTTTTGCAGCCTCTTCAGTCTTTGTGGAGAGCAAGATCTGCTCACAGTGATACATGTCAGGATGTTTTTGGTTTGATCCAAGGCCCATGCTGGTTTTGTCAGGGGGTTTTTGGTTTGGTTTTGTTGTTTGTTTGTTTTTTGGTTTGTTTAGTTTTGTTTGTTTGTTTGTTTGTTTGTTTGTTTAAGAGGGAAGGAAATCTTTATTGAAATCCTGCAAGGTTTTAATTAATTTCTTCCACGATCGTGAGCAGTGGTAACTGTTGTAGCCTAGCTCACAGTGGTGCTTCCTCTCGCTGGTCCCTGGTTTTTGTACCCATTCACTGAGGGCGATCTCTTGAGCTTGACTCAGCAGTGTCTCGTGGTCCACCTGCCATTTCCTGGGAGGCTGACCTATCTCCTCTCCCCAGCAACCAGAAGGTGTTCAAAAGGAAGTCATAAAATCGATATTTTCATTGTAGAAACATGGTCTATCCAAGTTTTTCATGTGTTTTTGTCTTTTAAAATATATACTCCTGTGAGACTTGGCTTGGGGGCTGAGGAAGTGTGTTACTTGTGATCACATCTTCAAGACACCTCAGTGTGTTAACACAAGAATGTGTTTGTGAGGAGCCTGTCACAAAGTCTGGAGTTCATCAGTCCACTTCTTACATGGTAGAAAGATAAAATTAATTCCAGAGAACGAGAGATGTTGGAAATGACAGAAAATCTTTCTGGTAGAAAGAGGAGTAATGGTTTGCAGCCATCAGGCATTTCTGATCACACAAGGGGATCAGCACTGCAGATGGAAATACCAGCATTCATCATACAGTGTTACTTAGAAATATCCCCTGGTATGAATGTAAGGACTCTCTAGACCTGATGAGGGGAGATGCTTCCAGAGGTGCTGTATCTTCATCAGCCTTTGTTCAGAGCTGCCAAAAATGTGACAAGGAGAAATAAAACTCCAGTCTTGCCCAAGAGGATGGTAAAAGGGAGGTGGAAGGAACTAAAATCATTGGTTAAGATAAATTCTGACTCACTTTTTCAAACTGGGAAGCTTCTCACTCCTGAGAGTTCCCTTCAGGTTCCACATAAGCATTCATTTGGCATTTTGGTTTAGGACTCCTTGCCTGCATGTCTGGCTCCAAGAAAGCTGGTGCTCAGTCCTGGGAGCTGGTCTTTGGCTTCTGCCCAGGGAAGGAGTCAGTCAGCTGGCTCATCAGAGCACTGAGAGCAAGAACTGTGGTTTGGACCAGCAGAAGTTCTGGTGTCCACAGGACAAGCAGAAATCTGAAGAGCCAAGTCTGGTGTAAAAGCAGTGAGAGGAGTCAGTGCACTGACAGTCCTCTGATTTCTCAGGTAGGCTGAAAGTGCTTTTCTTTCTCTACCATAGAAATTAAAAATGGCAAAAAAGGTGTTAAATGAGCAAGCAGGCTGAGTTTGGAAAAGGTTCTTCCCCTAGAGGGTGGTGGGGCACTGAACAGGCTTCCAGGGAATGGTATGGTTCCAAGGCTGCCAGAGCTTGAGGAACATCTAGAAAATACTCTCAGAAACAGGGTGGGATTGCTGGGGTCTGGAGTTGGAATTGATGATCCTTATGGATCCCTCCCAACCCAGGATGTTCTGTAAATCACATGCCTGGTTTTCTGATTGGGTTGAGAT
>VZUA01068108.1:0-19372 GCA_013401035.1 Horornis vulcanius
AGAAACCATGGTCAAGTTTTTTAAAAGCTTATAAATTGTCATTCCCTGCCTCTGAGTTACAAGCTTGGAGGTACAAAATTTCTTTATGCCAACAAATAAAGCTTGGTGCCAGGAACAAAACAAAGAATAAAATATCACGCCATGCAAAAATAGTACTCAAAGTTTGGAGGAATTTGTGTGCTTTTTTTTTGTTAGGTTTTGTTTTTGTGTGTGTGTGGTTTGGGTTTTTTTTTTGTTTGTTTGTTTGGTTGGTTGGTTGGTTTTTGTTTGTTTTTTTAAAAGAGAAACAGTCCAGGCATAAGATTCATCCTTTTTTTTTTTTCTGTCAGAAAGCAAAGAAAAGCTAACTTTATCTTTCCCTGAATAGAAAGGACTACAGGTCTGGCTTCAAGGGAGACTTATATTTTTTTTAAAAAGGACAAAACAGACAGCTACATAGAAGCTTGTGAGAGAGTAGGAGTCCTGAGCAAACATAATTGGAAAAGCGGTGTGTTACAATTCGAATGACGACAATATACTGTTATTACTTGTTATTTATACCCAAGGAATTTTTTGGTTGCTTTTGAAGTGTAATAATTGTATTGAATATTAAAGATATTAAATGACATTTAATGATTTATGAAATTTAACTAAATTTTTTAAACTCTCCCCCCAACCCCACAGCAAAAAACCCTTCATACTGTAATGGGTCTGAATCAAGTTCTTAGGCTTGGCCAGTAGATGATTCTATTGTTTCTGGGAGTTTTCTGTTGTTAGAGGTATAAGAGTCCCATTCCCTGCCAGTTTTGCGTTCTACCTAAAGGAGTGGAAGGAAGAAACCTGCCTGGAATAAGAACTAGAAAGGGGTTATAACTCTTTTCCTGGGCCAAAGCTGTAAAGCCAATGAAGTAGAGAGATGTAGCCCATAAAAATCATGGCTCCTAAGATCTAGCCTTACTAACTGAAAGGACTCTCCTGAATGAATTAATAGAATGTTAATAACTCTAGAAGATTATAGGCAATATGGAAATACCTTGCAAATTTTGTTAAACTAACATATGCTTAAGTTCTAGTGCTTATGGTGTTTTACAAGTCTTTCACTACTGACATGTAACATCTCCGAAAGGAATTTATTGCATTTCACAGCGTTAATAAAATGTAATCCCACACCCTTAAAACATATTCTGTTGCAATTGTTTCTCTTTTTATTTTTTCTGGTCTTAATGAAATAAATGGATTACATTGTGTCTTAAATGTTAAGTAAATATGTGACCATGTTTAAGTTTTCCAAAGAAAGTAAATGCTAATTGTGAGCTTTGTTTTGTTCCTTAGTATAAGCCCTTGCTGTAAGCGCTCACTGATTGGGGTCGATTCTCTCACACTGACTCTGCTCAGAAATAAATAGAAACTTTAATTTACTTGAAACCATTTTGGTACATTTTCTCATTTAAAATGGCTTTGTACTTTAAAATTGATTTTAGCTGAAAGCAGTATGTTGCAGAGTAATTTTTATGTTCAGCATGTGTATATATATAACATCCAGAAACACTGCTACAGCTGTTTATGCAGAGCTAAGGCTCCAGCCCTTGATATTGAAAAATAGTTTTCAGGTATTGTACAGTTACTGCTGGGTTTTTTTAGTAGATGAGTTAATCCACAGGTGCTTCACTGGTGATTATATCTGATTTCTAATTGATTGTATTATTATATAATACTCATGATTATATTACTATGTAATTATTATGTGTCTAGGTGATTCTGACAGGGATTTTAGTGTAGAAATAAAAATATCAGGTGTGTGAAACTTTTCCCCCCTTTATTTCTTTCTCAGTAGTGTGACATTATCATCATCACCATATCAGGAGATGGCATAATTGAGTGAAGCTATCCTATACTTGTTTTCTTCATTATTGACAGTTAAAATTAAATTGGACCCTTGTACATTTCTTCCTTCTCCGACCTTTCTTCCAGGGCTTAAGGGTCTGTCCTCTGTTTTTTAGACCTTCATGCCAGTTACTGTGGTCTGATAAAAGCAAGAAACTGTCCTGTAATTTGCAGGTGGTTTCATGTATTGGAACTCAGTGGCAGTGCTTTGATGTAGAATTTGTATTTTTATGTTTCTGATTTCAATATATATCTTGGCATTGTGAATCATATGTAGGATTTAGTGTGGAGTTGAGTAAGGGATATCAATCCACGAGATAAAAGCAAGTATGAATACTGTCTGGCAACATGGGATCTTGACCCAATGTTTCTAGTTACCAGAACAAGGTAAACAAGTTATATATAAACAGATCATATTCTTCTTGGCCTAAGAGACAATCAGTATTTAGGGTCTTGTGAGATAATTTTGCTAGCAAGAGCCAGATATTTACTGCAGGCCATCCAATTTGTTTAAAAACAAACAAGGGCTCTGTCCTAGTGACAACAGGAGGCAGTTCCTTTCTTCAGGAATCTGGGCCTGCACTTAGCCAACAAGCTGCCAAAATAAACCCAGGGCTGGCTATGTTCGTGGTGCCTGTGTGTTTCTTCTGCTTGTTCTTCGCAGCAGGTTTGCTATTTCTGATTCATTTGGATGTCCACTCAGCTGCTGCATCTGCAGACACCTTCCAGGCAAGCTCCTTGGCCCATCTTGTTTACCTCAGAGCCTTCTGGAGCCTGGAGGGATCTTCCTTGACCAGACCTCCCCAAAGAATTTCACAGACGTGCTCTGGGATTACCAAAATCGTATTAGCAGTATTCTCAGCAAATAGTGAAGCTACTTTCTATCAATATGTGGACTAGAGGCGTCTGCCTTTTATTTAATATGTTGGTGTGACTGGTTTTACATGGGTTTGAAAGTTGCTAGCAGAGCTACTTTATGTATCAGACTATTTCAAAGACTCTCCTCCTTGGTAGTGAACTCACCTGAGTGTGGGAGATCTGCAGAAGATTAAAGTGCTGTGGAAGGGTTTAGCTCCATGGGGAATGAAAGACCCTTCATCAGTTTAGTCTGTTTATGTGGCAAATTGATTACACCTCATAATTTTTTGTTGTGTTTTGGTATTTCTCTTGAAGACCAGTGTTTTTGCATGCATGTTACTGAAGACAAATCTCATGTTCTTGTTACCTTAAAAAGACATAAGCACTATAAATGGAGAAAGAAGCTGTGAAAACATGAACCTTAAAATCCAGACATGCATGAAAATACTCCCAAGACTGCTATTTTAAAGCTCTTAAAATTTTGATTCAAATTTTTAAGTTCTGATTTGCAAAACAGAAATTGTTGAAATTAATAGGAATATTCTAGTGAAGTTTCTGAACTGGAATTCATAAATGAATGTGCCCAGAGCGCTGCTGCCCCATTCTGCTTTCATATGTACGTGAATTGAGCATATTGAACATGCCAGACTCTCAAATGACAGCTATGCTAGGAAGCTCTCTCATTTTCTCCACAGAAATGCAGGCCATCCAACTGAAGCATCTTGTGCCAATGTGGAGTGCTTTTGCCAGTATAAATTGGAAGTCTGAAACGGAGCTTTGCTCATATAAGTATATTGGCAAGACTTAATACAGTCACAACAAAATATGCATTTGCTTTCTTAATCTTAAAATCTGGTTTTGGTTACATTAATGTCAGTCTAGAGTAACTCTGGTTGATCCAAAGGTAAGTTGAATGCAACAAAAGAGTCTTTTGGCCTCACAGTCTTGTGATGCCACTGGAACATGGATATGGCAGAAGGAGCCTTTTTAATATAGCAGAAAATAATCCTGTTCACATTGGTTTGGTTAATTTACCTTTTCTGAGCCTGAGCAGGTGAAATGTAGATGTAGATATTTATATGAACACTGTAAACATGTAGTACAGAACTCCCTGACAGAACTGTTTGTTTTTTTCCTTCTGCTTTCATACCAGTGGGACTTTGTATGGCTTCCACATTTTTGCTTATATTTGTCAAGATTGGGGCGTAGGTGCAAGCAATTTCTTGTGCCAATTTACATGATGCCATAAAGCAGCTTTCCTTTTTTTCAACACTTATTAGCTCAGCTCCTCAGCTGTGCAGCACCACGCCCTGGGGTGACACTTATAGAGGGATAATTCTGACAGGCTTACATTGGCCTAGATTTGTAGCATTTCATTTGGGAAAATTGATATTTTGTTCATATTTCCAGTATGGTGTGTGACTATTTGACAATCTCAACCACCAAGACCTTTGGAAGACTGGAAATCAGAGGGTGTCCTAAAGATACAGTTCCACTTTCGGACAGTGCATTAATGGAACCCCCATTTCTTTAAATTCAATGTGCTGCATTTTAAATTACTTCTGTGTCACTGCACCAAGTTCTTCCAAAACAATGTGCAGCTCCTTTATGCACAAATACATATATAATACTAAGGTAGGATGAAAAGTGCAACTTTGTACTCCAGGTTTTTAAGGTAATGTTTATGGTGTCTTAAAGTAAAACACTCCGGTGAGTCTTTTTTGTCATANGGTCCTTACTGTTTTGTTTAGTTGGACTTCAAGAACCCATGTATCTTATTCTGAATCTGTAACATTGTCCCTTTTCTGTAGTCAGTAGAGGCAGTGATTCTTTTCTGTGGTCTGTGGTAAAGAGCCCTGGTTTCAGCTATGGCCATGAACTCAGCTATATCTGCCTGAAATCTGGACATCTCTGGTTAGGTGAGATTAAGCACATCCTAAATATTGGCTTTCGTTTTGTATTGTTGGATTCCATGTCATGGGCATAGCATTATTGGCAGGCCACTGAAAATTATGTCACTCAGAAATTTAATTGGGTCCCAGTTTGGATCTGTAAACACTCTTGGTTGGAGTGTGGTGGCTGAGTGGCCACAAAATAGTTAAGAGCCAGTTCTGTTGTACCTGAAATGTACCTACACTTTTCAAATCAACACCATCAAGCTAGCAATAACAAGGATTTGTTTTGTTTCCTGCAGCAGAGGAACTATGGAATTGGAGTATGAAAAATATGAGCAGGTCACTGTAGAAAGGTTATCCACGGGGTGTCAGACCTGCTCTAAGCACGCCTAGCTCTAGGGCAGATTTTCCATTACGCATCTGAATGGATTCTCACACGTGAAATCTGTGAAATCAGTCACCTCTGGATAACTCCTTCTGAGTCAATTAACACAGAGAGAATTATGTAGATAACTTCATTCTGAGTCAATTAACACAGAGAGAATTATGTAGAAAATTATGTAATTAGATTTTCATACAATGGGAAACATTATAGGTTATGTTTGCATAACATTATCAGTGTTTTCAGAACCAACTGCAAAGAGACCTAGGCATGCAATATATGAACAAATCTGTCACAAAGTGTTCTGTGTTATATGGGTGCAAATTGCTAAATGTTGTATTGAAATGTGGACTGTATTAGATACCTGTGAGTTACAATAAAATTTGATATATTCATGACATTAGAACCACATTGGTTTGTAAGAGCTGACTCAGAAATAATGAAATGTTCTCATTAAGAAGTTCCTTATTTGGATTCCTGTGTTTTCCATTATGCAAAATTTAGCCAATATTTTCAAATTAATTGTGTATTCTTTCAGACTCGAAGGGAATTAGTCAGTTGAATAAATCCTGCTCTAAATAGGTCCTGTCCAAGTGAAAGCCAGTGTTACGTGAGAACAATTACTTTTCTATTGTCCTTTGCCTAAACCATGGGCTGTTGGGAAGTTCTGAGTGTTTAAATATGCTAATTATTCTTTCCTTTGCTCTGTGGTAGATGTTGTTTTGCTATACAAATTGGCTCAGGAATCTGCATGTTTTTGTGATGTGCTAGTTGCCATCTGCTTTGGAGATATTCCCATGCATTTTTGTTGATGCAACAGCTATAGTGTTTTCAAATGTTGATACTATGGAAATGTAATGTGATTGGGCTTGGACAGGTGCCTTAAACAGACCACCCATCTTATTTACTTTGCAGCCAGGCAGAGCAGGCAAACTCTTGGGTAAATTAAAGTTCTTTGAACTTCCCAGATAGTTTGTGAATAATTTGTGATTCCTATTCAAAGAGATTTTGATAGTCCTAAAAAAGTCCAAATCCACCATTAAGATCCAAATTTTCAAAGCTTACTATTTACTTTGATCTGATTCTTCAGTTTCTTAACTATTTTTAACCAAACAATTCAACTCAGATGCCTTATTTTTGGTGATAAAGGAAAAAAAACACAGACCTTGAGAAAGAGTAAGATGGAACAGTATAAATTGATTCATAATATTACTCTAAGTCAGATGCAGAATAGGCAGCTCTGTTTATACAGTGACTAGATTTGGTGTGAAAGGTACATTAAAGATTCTGTGTATATATATATAAACAAGAATGTTTAATGTGGGAACAGATGCTTAGCTATGGTATGAACACTGAAGCGTAGATTTTTTTTATGTCACCAACGTAGTTGAAAATCACTTGGTTTAAATGCAGTGAGAACATTTTATCTCTACCAGTTCTAGAAAAATAGCAAATTCAGGGTTCAAGCCACTAATACAAACAACATACACAGTAATACATACTCATGCATACCTATTTAATGTCTTGGAGAAGCAAAAACTTTGACTTGAAGTCTTAACTAGTCAAGCATTAATGACTGGAGGTGACTGCTGAAAAATACCTGTAGAAATATAGAGTAGAATGCAGGTGGTTGAAGGAGATTGAAATATAAGACATCACAGTGGAACACAGTGTTATCATTGCAGACTGGAATAATTATCTAATATTGCTACAAAAAAGGTATTTCATAACAGGAGTGTTTCTTGTTGTAACTGATATCACTGTTACCAGAAATGGAATAATGGAATGGCAAACAGGAAAAAAANGAGTGAAAAATAACATAGCAGACAGACAGGATCTTGTTCTCTGAAAGGTTAGATGCAATTAAAAGTAATTCACTTAAATTATAGCAGTGAAAGGTTGGCATAAATGAGAAGAGGATTTGTGCATGATCACTCCTGCAAAAATATGAGACATGGAGTTTAATTTTTAAGTGACCTTATAAAAAGAGCATGCTTCTTATCAAATAAATGCTCAGCTATCATTCTTGAAAAAAGTGTGCTGTAGAGAAGGTTTTGTCTGTGAAGATTCTCATAAGGAGCAAGTGAATTGTTAAGGGGCCTCAGAACTGTAACAACATTTTGAACTTCATATTGGTTGGTGTTGTTCCAGAGAGGAAGCGAAGACTTAGGTGTGGTTGTTTTTTTTCTGAAAAAGAGATAGTGTTGACAATTATTAATAGGAAAAATTAAGTCTCAAGAGAGGATGGCCTAATGGCAGAGCTATTAGCTACATCCAAAAAGATGGTCTCACATCCTTGCTGAAACGTTCAAATTACATGAGAACACAGTGTGCTTTCCCAGATGGGTGAAAGAGAAACATAATCATCTCTGCCTTTAAAAATGATGACAGAAATAGCTGAGAAAATTATACCTCAATTATCTTGATCAATCTTGTAATAAACTCTGCACACAATCTATCTGTCTTTTCTAGGAAAAAGGTCAGGAACAAAATATAAGCCTTTTTTTTTTTTTAAGAGGACCAAGATGAACTTGGGGTTAAATTTTTTCACGAGTGTATCTCTTTATTAGAAATGCTGTGGAAGCAGATGTGACTGCTGTAATATTTTAAGCTAAGCAAAAGTTCAGTACAGGATCAAGTACGAGATTTTTGTAATGGTGTTGTATTATAATGAATAAAATTAGTATTTTGTGGTGAGGAGTCTCACCCAAAATATTGCAGTAACATCTTGCACAAGCAAATCCTGATTTATGGTTGCTCAAATGGTTTGAATTTATAAGGATTTCAATTTAGTTTTGGTTACTAATCATCATGTGGCTTTTATATTACATGTTCTGCTATTCAAAGAATGAACAAGTCCTGAGGCCCACAAGATGGTGCAAGCATTTATCTTGTGTAGGCAAGACTGGTGCAACTCAGATTCTGATGTATTTTGTACACATATTATGTACACATAACACAGTGACTCTAAGAGCAAATTTTCCTTGTACTTCATTTAAAAAAACACTGTAGGTTTTGAACTTTTTGTAATTTATCATAGGTGGTTGCTGGTGATTGGTTGATGAGTAGAGAAGTGGTCTAGAGACCTTTGGTGTGAAGACAATGGTCTTCTCATGAAACAGGTGAACTAAAAAAATATTTCAGAAAACTAAATAAGGAATTTGAAGTACTGAAAGGATTTTACAAACTGGGTAAAAGCTGCAGAATGAGAATTAAATGTCCTGTTATATCTCGTTTAAATTGATATAGGCAATGAGCTTGAGAAGATAGAATTTCACAGCAATAGAACACAGAAAAAAATACCTTTCTCACATCATCACTTTTGCTTACTTTTGTTCCATGAGGTCATGTGTTAACTTCACTGTCTGAATACAGATATTAAAGATGTAAATGTCATCTTTCTTTTTCAACAGAATGGGCTGTGAGACATTTCTGCAGAAAAGTACTGGAAACACTTGTCTCTCTGACCCTGATTCAATTAGCTCAGAATGCTGAAATTAGATTGTCCACCAATGGGTATTGTCCTCAAATGGGTAACTGAGAGATGCAGAGTAGGGATCTTGAGTACACACAATCATTGTGTGTTATTCTTTTTAATTGAAACAATAACTAAAGTCAGCAGGATAGATTTTGGAGTGAAATTCTCTTCTACTCCTCTCTGTCCTGGTCACTGCCATTCCATATGGGGTATATTTGAAATACTAAGTGGGACAGTTTGGCAAAGGTTTTTTTCTGATTCTTGCATTGTATGACCCTTTGTAATTCTGACCTTCAAGTTTAGAAAGGCTCCAAAAATCTGGGCCACAATTAAATTATTATACTTTTGAATTAACTGAAGTATTCAATATTAGAGCCTTTTTGATAAAAATGTAGCATAGTTACTGTTTTAGACACCCTGGTTTCCAAGTTTTGCTAGCATATTTTGATACATGAAGATAGGCATGTAGATGAACTAAAGCTTTTAATTTTACTATGTTTTATTAAGGGAAAAGCAAGAAAACTGAGTGATGCTCAAATTCTCTGCTGCCTTCACTTGTTAAAAAGATGGGGGAGGGAGGAGGAAGGGAACATAATGGACTGTGAGTCAAAACTATATGTTTTGATCAACTTTATGGAGCATAAAAGTATAACTTTTTTCTTTGTATGGCATAGAAAACACCTATTGACATTTTTAATATTAAAGCAAAACCTTTGGTTAATGAATTCACACCCTAATATTTTAGCAGAAAGGGAAACCTGCAGTTTGCATGTCTCCATGTAGCAGAACATTTGATAACACTACAAAGGGATCTGTTTTACCAAGCTGGTTCTGATCCATGAAATCTCTGACTGCAAATTATTTCCCCATTTTAAAATTCCTAGCGATTATTTTTTCTCAATACTGGTGTTGTTATATTTGTTTCCTAAGGGTATCCAGGTGTTTTTTGCTGGAATAACTCAATTTTGAGAGATTTCTTTTCTGCATGCCAAATTCACTGAATTAATCACTGTGGGCGAAGGCGGCCCAGCACTGTCCAGCAGCAGTAATGAGATGCAGCTTCTCAGTGGATGGTTTCCAAGCTGGCAGAGGGCAATGGGGTGTGACAGCCATCACCATCTTCTACTGGTTTGGCTGCTGGACGTGGGGCCAGAGCTGGAGCACACTCGGGCCAAAACACGGCTCAAACCCCCACATCCACAGTGGGCGGTAATCAACAATCTTCCAAGCAAAGCACTAATGAAACCCTGTTGCTCCTTGCCCTGAGACACAGTGTGTCCAGAACAACATGAAAATATCTTCTGAAAACTGGGAAGTAAAACTGGGGCTGAGGATTGTCCTGTGTGTGAAGGGCTCTGATCCAGCGTGTTTGGGCAGTATCTGAACGTGTGAGCGCTGTGCCTCAAGATGGAAATTAGGAGAGCTAAGAGAGCCTAGAGCAGCCAAAGGAAAAAAAATCAATATAGTAAAAATACTTCCATATTTTTAGTGATAATAAGGACTTAACAGTCCTTTCAAAGGCTGTGTCAAAAATGAATTTATATTGGGGACGAGATACATGTGCTTTTTCAACTCGTATTTAGAAAACCACACACTCAGCAAGTGTAAGTCAATGTGGCTCCAATAAAGCAGTTGAGAACCAGGCTCAGAGAAGGGGCTAAGTTTCAAAACTAGGCAAAGAACCACTCCTTTAAGGATTTGGATTTGGGGTTCAGAGCTAACTTTAAATAGACCAAATCAGTATTGAAAGGTCAGGCAGGCTTTTTGAGCCAGGAAATATTCTTGACAACAGTGGTCTCATTTCTGGAAGGTTATCATCCTTCCTGAGTGGCATAATATGTCAGTGCCAATATCTTCAACAGTGATAGTTCACAGTAAGAAATCAGGACTTGTTCCTGCAGACCTTGTAGGTGTGGATGTACTTAATTCCACTGGAAGTATCTGGCTCTGGCTTCATATACTTTTTGTATCAGAGGAATGAGTAAAGTAACAATAACTAATAATAATGAACAGTTGCTTTTTCACAGTTGCTTTTATTACATATGCAGCAAATTCATGGATGTGCCCAAGTGTTTTCATATTCTTGTTATATTTATCTCATTCCTGCTTTTCTGTGGTTTACACTTTTATTTACAATACAAAAATACTTAGAACACTGTTGCATTTTTTTTTTTATTGTCCAGTGCCACCATTTATTCCAGGTGTTTCATTATCTTTGTGAACTAGGTTCTTACTGGATTTTATTTGTGATTATGTTTAGAACACTTCTGCCACATTTCATGGCTGTTGGGCTTCTTGGATGGGAGGATGTTTTATCATATACATCATTATCACTTCCTTCATTATTTTGTATACATCTATTAGGTCATCCTAAATGTTTTTTGTCTTCACTGAAAATATACTTAACACGCAACAGGTGTGAAGCCAGATGGGGAGAGAAAGCGTGAAGGAAAAATCATCTGGTTTATCCACTTCAGTGCAGGGTCTGTCTCCATCAAACAGCACAAGAATACACTGATGCAAAGTGGGGGGGCAATCACCTTCAGAGCTCACTCCCTCTGTAAATCCTCTGCAGAAATGCTTAACTTTGAATGTCTATATGACAGAAGAGAGTAATGTAAAACAGGAAAGTCTTCCAGCTCTAAAAATTCTACATCACTCACTGTCTGTCTTCCATTCATAGCTCTTCACAGTCTCTTATGTTCTACTGATATTTAACAGTTTCTTAATGCTTAGGTTTTTTTTTTTTCCTTTCATGGACACAAGGTGTAAACAAAATAAGTAGGGAGTTACCTAAGTGTTCCTGAGCTGCCTTGGGATTTCTCTGGAGCGTGGGTTGTTAAATCATGTTGTAATGGCTTTATAGGAGTGCCCTGCTATTTTGCATCAAGCTGGGCTGAATTTTGTAAGTGATCAGAAAAGAGTGAGTCCCAGTGATTCACAAATACCAGAAAGGCATCTTTAGGATCACTGTGGCCAGGTGATATTTGTAGGAGTTTCATGTCCCTCTTAAAAGCATGGGAGCCTGAGCCAGCCCCATAATCACAATTGAGAGAAAAGGTGGAGAAATTAGCATGCTTTGTCCTGCCTTTTCTGTCTTGTTGTCTACCTGGTGCAGAAACATATCTGCTCATAAAAGAGTAAAGAGTTGCATTTCAATTCCTGTAGGACTGGGCTCTGAATCAGGAACAGTAATATAATTCTTGTTTCTTCCTTTCCTCCTCTGTATTATTATTAAACCATTTCCTTTGTCCCTGTTTCTCATTTTTTGTGCATTTTTAGGAGACCACTACTATATTTTCCTTTTTCTTTAATGTGAGAATGTCTAAAGAGTTCATTGTTTTCAGTTGAAATATTTATGTAGTTTAGCATTCAGTAATTCCATTTGCTCCTTTAATTTGATCCTTTAACTTACTTCTGCTTATTTTTACATACAGTGCCTCCAAATCCTCTGCACCAGATTTGTTTATCTTTTTTAAAAGCTTTCAGCTTTCTGCTTGTAAAACTCTTTGCATTTCATTCCTTACCTAACCACAATGGCCGATGTTGCACTTTTCCCTGTTTAGGTTGTAGTGGGAAGAATTTCAACTGCACTCTTTCCAACAGTTGCTTCAACATTTCCCACTTTTCCTCTAGTAGCTTTCCCACAGTTAGTAGAACCCCAGTCGAAAGTACTTTCCACTCTTTTTGAAGTCAGCTACTTTATTTCTTTCATGCTTCCTGGTAGTATTTTGTGCCCACCCTTCATATTTCTTGGTCATCATACATGTTTGGAAAAAATGTTATATTGCGTTTATATGTGTGAGTAAATATGCACATGTATGCACACAGATAAGTATATTTAACCTTTTTTTTTCCCCTCAGCTTCCAAACTTCTTCTGTCCCACTGTTGTGTTTTGGGGTGGATTTATTTTTTTTAAAGCCACTGCACTTTTTTTTTTCTTTTATTTTTTGTGTAGCAAGACCTGTTAGTGGGATGGAGAGACATCTGATACAAGGCATTTGTCCAATCCCTGGGGATATCTGACTAATTGGACAACTTGGTGTGAGTTCTGGCAGCGGCCACCACCACAGATGTTTTGGTGGTATGTAGGACAGTGAGGAAGGAGTGATGTTGAGCTGAGAAGGGAGAGACTGTAAACAGAAAACACTGGATTTGTTTTTCCTAAACAGATGAGTGCAGAACTGAAGATGACTTTTAAAAGCAGAGGTCAGAGAGTTACAGAAGGCTACCTGGTGGATTGACTGCCTCAGAACCCATTCACTGAGTTACCTGTCACTGTCACACTGCCACTGTCCTGCAGCTTCATGTCCCTAATTTCTGGAATCAAAAAAATCTCTGCAGGTTAAACACATTTGGTGCTTAGTATTAACAGGAACTGTAAAAGCTTTAGCTGATCAACCCTTTCAAAAGCTTTGGACTAAATTGAGCTCTGCGTGGCTCCCGTTTTATGCTGGCTTGGATCCAACAATTTCACTGACATAAAAGAGGATGAATCAGGCACTTGACATATTGTTTAATGAACTGGTTGTATAAAAAGGCCAATTGGAGCAGGGGCACAGGGTGGCTCAAGTAAAGATTTTCTGCTCTTGTGCTCATTCTTCAAGGCCTTGCTTCCACATCAAGGGCATGTAGTGAAGGGATGTGCAGTTTGGTCAAAGTCAAAAGCTGTGGGCTGTGGGCTAGCTCTTCAGCTGACTTGAACTGGCATAGCTCCCATGAAATCAAGTTTTAATTCATGGAGCAATTCCAGGTTTATACTTGTTGGGGGAAATCTGGCCCCTGGTTGCAGTTCCCAAACTCGTATAATATTTGTTTATTTTCTCCACCCAGATAGTGTCTCCAGTGTAGCTTTATTTCCACATGACTGCTGTGCTGCACATTTCTCTTTGAAAATCAGCCTCCAACAATACTTCTCTGTGATGAGTTGTTCCTTGCTAATTTGCAAGTATTGACCTGAGAACTAGTGGGTTGCAAGTGCAGCACTTCCAAACACCCTTTGAAAACCTGAGCAGAACTGCAGCAAGTAAATATATCTATAATAGTAATGAGAAAGAAACACATTACAAAAAGGGGACTAGAAAGATGCTAGGACCAAATAACTAGAAGAACATGGCCTGGAATATGAACTTGATGGAAGGGGCAGAGATAAGATTCACAGAGTATGGATGGGTTCACCTGCTGTCATAAAACCAAATGATGCATAGTTTGTTTTGGGATCCTTTTTTTTGTGGGGTGTGCATGTTTAAACAGATAAACAAAATATAGTTGTGAAATAGTTTATGTCTAAACATACCTGTGCTACATTTTGTTTCTTATGCAACTTTTATTGCTAGGTATTAAATGAATTGTCCTGCAACTGGATAAGGACTAGATGTTTCTGAGCGAGACACATTTTGAAAGACTGCTTTTGTATGGTCATAACTGCAGCATCCAGGCTTCTCTTGGAATATTATCAGATTATCAGCAGGTGTTTAAAAACCCTATTGATTTGTTTCTTTATTTGGAGTTCTGGGGTTTATTTTTCTTTCTTTTTTTTGCAAAAAGGCAATGTGGCAGTAACACTTCTTTTATAAGAGAAATAATGTCAACAGAAGGCTAAACAGCACGTGTCTGTAGAACATCTGCTCTGAGAAGCCGCTTGAAAAGTAACCGCTCAGTAGCATGATAAGAAAACATCTGCGAAGCACTGGGAGGAATATTAGCAATGGGAGGAGGCAAGGAAGGACAAGTGAGGTTGGACCTAGATCAGGGACAGACATTTAACAACTGGCAGCACCTCTGTTACTTGCATGACTTCATCTCTATGTAACGTTCTGATTTTGTTAGGAGCAGGGAGGGATGTGGCAAGGGCAAAACTGAGCAGGGTGGCCATGGTCTTACCAGGTGTGAGGCTGAAGCCCCAGCTCCCCTCCTCATGCAGTGGAGGTGTTGTGGTGGGAGGGAGGGAGCACAGCCCTGGCCAGGCTTCGGGCAGGCAGCGCAGCAGTTTGTGTGACCAGAACGTGGTGATGCGTGTGGGTATAGCCCGCTCCTTGTTTGCCTTTGTTGTGCTGTACGTGTTGGATAAATCACCCACTATTTTATTAGAAAAATGCTGTTCATATTAATATTGTATATAAACAAGCCATCTGCCTTCACGAATCTATTTGAAGATATTTTTTTCTTAACGCTGGCAATTATGGAACACTTCTTTGATGAATACTGGGAGGATGACACATAGCAGTGTCTTAACCATGAAGCAGACATTTGGCTTTAATTGATGAGCAGATTATGCTCCCTTTTGAAAGTGAGATAGTTAGTGTTTGTTCAATTACACCAACGCAGCTCCTCTGCAACTTTTAACAAAGAACACATACTACTGAGACATTTCCCACAACATAGCATGGCCTCAAAACCCCATTGGTTCACTATAGAATAAACAGTCAGGAATTCCTGGAAATTAAAAAACAAAAACCACATGGACGGTAGGAGAAAATTAAATTAGTGACCCTGGGTAGAAGCAAGTAAGATTTTCAAGCATCCACTCTGTTTCCAATCTTATTTATTCCTTTTCTGGTATTAATCAACTTCTTAGATTTCCCCTTGGATCTGGCTTTTTCCATTATAAATCTAAGGATACTGTGGAATGACAGCTTCAATATACCATAGCTTGTATATTATTCTTCTAAATAACACATGCAGAAGTTGATACATATGTGTAAAGAGTACAGGTAAAGAGCTGTGTATAGATAGATGGGAGTGTATGTCTGCATTTAAAAAGGAGGTCAGGTGCTGCACCTAGAGAGTAGATCAGATACTGGCAAACTGGTAGGTCAGTTCATTATGAGATGCTCTGCCTACAGGAAGAAAAAAACCCATTCCAGACCACCTTTTATTGATGGTTACAGATCCTGCTTCATGAAATAAATCATGAAAAAGAAGAAAGGGGAAACTATTACTAAGAGCCAGGCAGGCATTTGAGCCTAGTTGTTTTGTCACCCTGAACAAATAAGATTTCCTCAATTTCCAAAAAAAGTGGAGCAAATATCTCAGTTTATACAAGGTGCTTTAACACTAACTGGTCAGGAATTCCCTCAGGAAAGCATTAAACATGTCTTAATGAGTGTAGTGTTCGAACATCTCCTTATTTCAGTGGACTTAACCATGGACCAGCCTAACAAGTCACAGTTCAGTGAATCACAACCTGAGGGTTGCGTTGTAATCTGGCTACAGCCAGGGCAGATTCTTATAATTTATTAAAAATCAGTCCTCTTTCAGTCATCATCAACTGGGAGAGTAAATCATAAGACAATAAAACAAGATTCTCTGGGGAAAAAACCCTTGTCTTTTTGTGGAAAGGAAGTTGGATTGATTCTTTGTTGTTTTCATATGTTCAAGTTCAGAATATTGTTCCCAAATTTTCTGTCTCTGACATGCACAGCAGACCAGGAACATGTTTTAAGACTCAGTTTGCAACCTGATCTGCCCAGGCAGACCTCCTGCTCCTGGGAACTGCTGATTTGTTTGGCCATGTAATGGGATGGAGACTGCCAGCAAAGAGGAGAATAAGCCTTCGTCTAAACTGAAGATGTAAACTCCCATCATCTTCTGGGTAAAGAGATGTTCCATCATCAGGTGTTTTCCTTTTCTGCCTCCAGATGCTTCCTTCTCTCTGATCTGCTGGTGATTGGGGAATATGGTCTTTTGGAGATGGTGTTTTGGTGATGATGTTTTTGTGTTTTGGAGCATTTATCTGTTCTGACGGCACAATGTGGCTAGAATAACTTGTGCCTCTACAGTTTTAAAGCAATGCCAGTTTAACTTAAGGTTCAAGTTGGCAAAATTAACCCCCTACAAAGCTCTGTTTGAATTCTTATTTTGCTTCATACCTTTTTGTCAATTCAGTCTCTCGTGCAAGTTAAATAAGATTTAGGAGTGTCCAAACAACCATCTGTGCCAGTTTAAATAAGTTTTTTAAAAGTATATAAAGCTCAGCTGAGCAAGGTTTTGTTTAGACTTAGGAACACAAATAGTAAAATATAATAAGGATTGCATGACCTTATCCCTACTTCCATCATTTCTGTGTTTCTTTCCATCCATCTAAAATGTTGTGTGTACAGGAGTGTGTTCAGCTTCTTGGTATGACCAGAATGTAGATATATTTTTGGTAATAAAGAGGTGAAAAGAAAATTTGACCTTAACTGTTAGAAAAGAGTTATTTGAAACTATCCCAAAGTTTACTAAACTTTTTGAAATCTAAATAGCCCTACTTGGTCAAGTTTGATTTTCTCCAGACTTGTTGCCTTGTCCTGTATTGATGACGAAAATTGTCTTCATCACTTGCAGCATTCCCTATTCTTCACAGGGATACAGAGGGAAGAAAAAAAGACTCTAATGTTAATAAACACGCAAGCCATTTATTTCAATAGTTAGTAATTGCTGTATAACGATTTACAAAAATTGCACATCCTCTGTTTAACTAAGGGTTTGCCTGTGATCATCATAATCAGTTCTGCCTGTTTGAAGAAACGCATGCTTGCACAGCTTGAAACATTTAAAACCTTTCAAGTCAGGCTTTGGCACCTCTGATGGTATGTACTGTGCTTATGACAGTTAATCATGTGAACTGAACTTTTTTTTCTCTTCCCTTTAAACTTAGTAGATTTAAGATTATCTTTTTTTTTCTCTCGTATTATTTCTTCAAAGTAAAGTTTCCAGTGCATGAAAATCCTTGACCTGGAAAATAAACACAGCACCACATATAGCACTGTGGGATAGCAAAAGAAATCTGACCTAACTAAAGAGACAAAATCTGACCTAACAAAAGAGACACATCAAACAATGAGGGGCTGATTTTCCATGGTGCTTTTAGCAACAGTTTTAGAGTACCTAAACACAAGGATGCATCTGCAATTGTCTTCAATGTACAGTACACTCCATAAAGGAGATTTAAAAATCTGGTCCTTGAATCTTGAGTGACCTACCTTTAATTTCCTCAAAGTAATAAATGTTGACATATATTACAGACTTCAGTGGAAACAGCTGATGTTTACTCCCTATGAGAAAATCAGGCCCTGCAGACCAGAATCTGCTGGTGAACCATGACCAGGCTCCTCTCACAATAGTGAAGGTGTCTAGTTTTATACCTGTGGACTTTACAGTGCTGCCTTCTCTGTGATTTTTATTTTCCTAATATTCAGGTACAAGTTTTTTCCTATGATCTGTGTTGCCTCTCTTTCCTTTGGCTTGAGAAGAGTCTGAGTCTATATCTTCGTTCATCAGCCTTTCACAAAGTGTGGCAGAACAGGAGTTAAATTCCAATTTTAGACTCCTTTTCTCCTGACCCTCTTGGCTTCTTCTCCTACTTCTGTGCTCCAGGCTATGTTGTGTCTCCACAGTGTTCATTCTGGTTTGTTGATGTCTTTCTTGAATGGAGTAAGGGGCAGAAATAGTACTCCACACACACCCTCAAGAAAGCCAGGTGCATAATTACCAACACTTTATTTATTTTGTGTTATGATACTTACAAAATCCTTCTGTGTTTCTTAGAATGGGGTATTCAGATGATGTTCTCAAACCACTCTAGACATCCCCACCAGATGCAGGGGAACATAGCAGGAATACACATTTTAACGTGACTGATAAATACTGTCTCCATGTTTTAGCAAGTTGGAGATGATCCATGGAAGCAGGGATCTTGAAGTAGCAGAACTGCCTTGTGGCCAATGTTGTATTTGGGAGTAGTATTGCTATTATCAATCCTTTGGCCATCCTATGTCAGACCCTCTGTTTTCATTATGCTTTCAAATAACAGTCAGGATCTATCTGGACCAGATATGAACTGGGAAGTGACCTCAAAGAGGAAGTGGCGTGAACTCTGAATAATGTGATCCTGGTCAGTTCTGCTCAATTACATTAANAGCCATTAGTAATATTAAGACATTAGAAAGATAATAGTTCATGATGCTTTCACGTTAAAGAAGGCTGACAAGTACAACAGAAGCTAAAGGACTCTTGTAACTTTGTAAGTACTTGAATAAAATTTGCATATGAATTCTCATGGCAGCTGCAAGGCATAGGTTATGTAATGATTCAAATGCTTTGGAACAGGTAAGTTATGCAAGAGATAATCAGGGCTTTAGGCCCAAGATTAGTTTCTTTAAGGACTGCAGGGCAATATTCTCTCCTTACACTGCATCAGGGTGTACTCCACCTTTCTGACTCACAGTATAAATGCCCACAGAACGTTTACATCGTCAATGTACCTTATTTTTTCAGAGACAAAAAATAATATAATGGAATGGAGAAGTCACTGCTTTTCCCCTAAAAAAAAAGGTAGTTGCCTCAAAAAAAGTTCTATCCCCCTATCTAGACATCAGGCTCCAGTATGAAGCTGGAGTAGGAGAAGATGGTGTAGATTGCTCCTCTTTAACTGTAGACATTCAGTGATTTCTTAAAATCAGATTCTCATAATGCTTCTCTTATCTTTGCTGCACCATCCTTTTCATGATATTATGGCAACTTGTCTTAGATTTTTCTCTCTCCTTTGAAGAGTGGCTTGTATGAGGTCTGGCTTTGATGGGTACACCCAGGTGCAATGTCAATGCAAATTCCATTGTGAACCTAGATAAGTGTTGCTAATAAATGATTACCTTAATGTATTTGTGAAGCATTTCAGTGTTTCAGCAGAGAAGCAAGTTAGAAATGCTGAGTGTTGAAACATAGGGATTGTGGTGCTGGAGAAAATGATCCCTTCTAACACCATTAGATTTGTTTTTCATTCTGTTTTTATTGGGTGTTTCTGATGCCAAAAAAATTTAATTCAAATTTCATTTCAAAATAGCATCAAAAGGTAAGATCAAGTTTTGGATACATGCTTATTAATAGCTTTTCTTTGTCTTCTGCAGACATTA
>VZUA01068175.1:5067-17957 GCA_013401035.1 Horornis vulcanius
ACTTCTGTACTAAGGGTAAGAGTCTACCTCATACCAACCTCCTTCAGAAGTTACACTCACTTTAATACAATTCCACATATGTACTCACGTAAGTGTCCAGCTCTTCAGAGAAGTCACCCTGCCTTAGCTGCAGTACGGCAATTTTCAATAGCTGAAGTTGTTGCTATTTGTTCAGAAACAGAGGACGACAGAAAAAAACGGATATAAATAAAACCCTTTAAGAGCCTTTACTCAGGTCTGAAGAATTCAACAGCTGCATCCCATTCAAAAAATGGAACAGAATAAATATCCTCAGCTACAAGAATGACTTTGCAGGGGCCAAGATGAAAATCGCGTACATTTCTGAAAGAAGATGTTGATTTTAAAGGCATTTGCAACACTTGCACATTTCATGGCATTTTTACGAGTATAAAATATCCTTGTGGTATCTGGTATTTGCTTTAAAGCCTTATCTCCAGGAGGTATGTGAAAGTCTAGGCACATCTCATTGTATGTATTTACGTAAGGAACACATAAAACTCCAGTTGTTGCAGAGAGAAGCCTGCAGGTGTGCTCTCTGTGCTTTTGTAAAGTGACAGCCTGAGAACAGTGTATACAAGACAAGTTTTGGTAAAGATGGATACAGCTAGTCAATAATGTTTCCAGCCAGAAACTGAGGGAATAATAAAAATGAAGCATTTGTTCAATGTATAACTTTGTGTTTATTATTCCACAGAAGACTACTTCCCTTACACTTCTCTATTCAAATCCTCCACTGAATAAACATTAAACATGCTTTTCCCCTCTGACTTTTCACACAGCACAGAATTAATGAAAGTGTATGTTACCGGTGTTATTACTCTTATCATCATTATTACCATAAATATAATTCATTACAGAGTGAACTGGATTATCCTTCAGGAATCCCTTAGACTTTGTGGAATTTCACCCTTTCCATTTGACAGAGAAATGAAGGCCAATAATAACAAACGTGCAGGCTAATTATGGATGTTTCAAATGCTGACACATCAGCCGTGGAGCAGACCAGACCTGCAGTGGGACTGCATTCAAAATACCACTATCTCTAACTAGAAATTCTCAGCACCACTTCCAACCAGCAGTGAGAAACAGGAACTTTTGGGGAAGCAATTAATTTCATTTGGCTCACAGAGATAAGGGCAAAACTCCAGAAATGCTTTTTTCCCCATTTCCTCCCATGCAGGGAAGGAGTGCAAGGTGGTCTGCACAGAGGTAGCCACACTGTGGCTAAATAGCAAACGTGTTGAATGAACTGAATTCCTCCATTAAATACCATTTTCCCTGGCTGCTGAGCACCACTAAGTTTCTTCCAAACTCTGACCTGTGCTAGTAAGGCTGCAGATACACAAAGTCTCTTGTCAGTGGCCAACTCCACAGCTGTTTGATAAAATGTGTGGTTTTGTAGCAAACTTGCCAACAAGTTTCCCAAGGCTGAGCATTTGCTCAGCCCCAGCCCCTCCCACAGTCCTCTGAAAGAAGTGGCTTGGGTAGATCAGACTGCCACCACTCTCAGTGCACTGACCCATCCTAACAGAGCCCAAACCATGCTTCACATAAAGCTGCAGACCTTGCACTAAACAGCTCAAGGTTATAGTTCATGAATTTCATGCCCAACAGTGAAAATGTCAGCTGCAGATGAACCTGCCATTGCTCAGCTTGTTGTCTGCTGTAATTCCCTGAAGTCCAATTGCCATTTATAGTGATGGGGCTGGGTGGAGCATCCCTGGGAAGAGGGAGATCACAGGCTGCATTCTTCAGCTGCTGCAAGAGTCTTTTCCCCTAGGAGCTGGGCATATGCTGAGCGCTATTATGAAACAAACAACAGTCGGTTGCAGGTTTCAATTATAACTATCGCTGGCTTTCAACTAATTTGGTGCCATCCTCTTAGCAGCACAAAAATTCACCCTGAAAATTGCCCCAATCAGTTCTGTTACTAAGGATGTAAACTTCCACAAAAACGAAAAGCAGTACAGAGAATAAAACACCAGATGAAGCAATAATATACTCATCACAAGTTCTGATGCATTGTGGCTATGTAACTAACAGCAAGTACTAAAAACCAATATAAATCAATGCTGCTTTAAGCTCCTTGCTTTTTATTGTCTTCACTCAAAAAACCACCCATAGCCTTCAAGAGGAAAAGAGTGAAAGCTCTTTCAAGTCCATGAGAGACTTGGCTATTGCTACTCTGTCCTATACAAGAGGCATTCAGGCTAAAATGGGCTGCACAGAGTACAAAGTACAGAGAGCAGAGAATCCACATGTTGCAGTGACACAGTTTTAACACTATCCTCCTCCCTGATCTTTTCCAAAGGGCTAAAACTGCCCTCTATCTGAAATCAAATCAGAAAACAATAGTACAAATACCATCCATAGTTCATACTTCCAAGAAGACTGTATGAAAACAAATAATCTCCTAAATTGCTTTCCAAATAAAGCTCAATTTTTCTGCTAGTTAATAATTACAAAAGAATTTTCTCAACTTTACTGATGATGGGAAAGAGCACTGCAGTTAGAACATTGTTTTCTTGTAGAGAACTGAAATAACATTTTTTTTCCAGATTTCCACAGAGATGTTCAGTGGAAAAATGCCCAGTATCCTAAAACATTTCTCTCTGGAAATTAATTTTACTCTTTCCTTCCCACAGTACTTTATGGATGTGCAGAAAAGCACACAATTAAACAATATACAGCCTTTGAAAGCACATTGAAATATTAATTTCTGATATCTGAAATGTCTGTGAGTTTATTATACAGTATTCCAAATCACTAAAGATTTTCTACCAGCCTAAAAAGTCTCAGATGGGTTTTTTTAAATAGTTTCCTACCATTGCATCTGAACAGAATGAACAAGTTCTATTTGGGTTAGGTTTTTTATACAAATAGGTGCATAAAATAGAGAAGTGAACTCCTTCATCTAAACCTTGATCTCTAAGGGAAAAAGACCAAGATGCCAACTACTAAAGCATGACTGCACATCTCAGGTTCTCATTTATTTTCAACTCTTCTGGTAATTACAGAAGCAATTCTAAGAATCATCCATCACCCTGATGAAGATGGCTTTACAAAATGTGCCTAGTTGTTTTTTCACTGTACCATGGGTGAGAGGGTAAGGATCATTTCAGACGTGCAAGATGAACAGTTTTTTTAAACCTTAGATTACTCAGACAAAACCTCTCAGAGAGTTATGAGGGAAAGAGGGCAGGAGATGGTAGAACAAAGAGGGAAGAGGAACTGACCTAGCTCATTTATCTCTCTGGAGAAGAGAGCAGGGATACATCCCAGAAGAGGTAATCATTTCAATCACAGCACCTCACACAGCTGATTTGAGTTTGCCTCGCCTTTTGCAATGGGAACTGATACCCGGCAAGTGTTCCTGAGCTCAGCAATGAGCCAGGCAGCCATCCCACCACCTTGCTGCTGTCCCTGCAAGAGACAAGAGGCTCCTGTCCAGGGGGAGAGGTGACAGAGGTGAGGCTGCAGCCACAGCTGTCGCTTCCCCTAAAAGCTCTGTGTCAGTGTCCCACCGCCCTAAAAGTGCTCACCTCCACCAGTGGGACTCAGCCATGAGCTGAAGGGAAAGTCCTGAAGGCACACAGGCAACCTCAGCTGGCACCACTTCAGGTTTCTAACCGTGTTAGCCCATTTTTCTTCAATGTTTTTCTCTAGTCCTACTGCCCTGTGGTAACTACTCCCCCTCCAGCCCTTCAGCCCTGCAGAACTACCACAAAAGGAAAACAACTGCTGTACAATACAAAGGCAAACTACAAACTAAGCAGCTCTTAACATCACAAAAGAATACAGCAATAAATCAGAGGGATGAGGAGGGATAAGGACGGTCATTTATCATCTACTTAATACCTCTCCTGTATTACGGCACAGAAAGTATTTCAGAAGTAGTATGATTTTAAAGATAACTACCCCTTGCAAACTCTAAAAACCCTTTTTACCCACCTGTGGTGAATCATTTGAGGCAGCTCTAGAGAATGGCAGTCCAAGTTGCATCCCACTGGCCGGGCTGTGCCCCAAGGGATGACTCTGTCCTGCTCCCTAACACTTCTGTCATCAAATAGCATAGCCTCTCAGCAGACAACTATTTTGCTGTATAATGGAGCCCTGGGCTGGCCATACAGCCTTGCTCTAGACAACACCAGGGACTGCCTTTGCAATGCCTAAAATTTAAGAAAAGTATATTAAAGAAAAGGTTTTTGTCCTTATTAAAACATGATGCACAAAAAGCACTTGATAGTCTACTGATCTGTGTACCTACAGCTGCTTAGATTTATCTTATGCTGGCATAAAATCAGCAAATGCTTGAAATAAATACAGGACTTCTTAACAAAATTCTTGAAAGGTCACTTTGTAGTACACTGCTGTTGAAGAAAACATTATTAATCAGGATGTTACCTCATGTTTTTACTTGAGTATCTTGTTTCATAATTTAGGATCCACATTTTGAATGTAAAAAATTATACTGAGTGTTTGTTCCCCACTGACCTTACCACCAGATTTGCTCATTCCAGTTTGAATTAATATGGCTACTAAATAAATCACTTCACATTCATCCTCATGTAAACACAGTCACAACCTGCTGCTTCACTCTTGGTCACATTACACTCTTCCTCACAGACTTTTCTTTACATAAAACACATCTTCTGTATAAAGACGTAACTTCTGGATAGATGATAAACTCCAAACTGCAGACATTTACCTTGCCAATAGTACTGTGTTGCTATCTAATGCCAAGGATGGAGAATTTATTGGCTCTGCTGACAGCCACCATGGATTTTAAAACTCCACAAGCCAAGAAACATTCATGTAAGCCATCATATGGGTTTTGTATTGTGCTGGACCTAGACCTGTTTTCTAAATCTTGGACTCTGCCTCAGCAGTAAAACAACCCCAGGGAAACCAGTGCAAAACACAGATACAGCTGGAACCCTGCAGAAGCTGTAAGGATTCAACATTAAATGTGGAAGCAGATATGTGTGTGTCTGCATTACATACAGGGGTATGCATGCGTCACCAGCTGAACAGAAAAATACCTTTAAAGCAATTCATTGACAAAATATTAATAACAGAATGAGAACACTCAGTTGTTCCAGGTTAAGAATCAGAAAAAAAAGGTTGTTCAAGGAGGAAGACCTTACAGCTTTATCCTATGTCCCTGATTTCCCACCCAGGCTGAGTTACTTTATGCCTCTAGGTGTGCTTGGGCAGCCTACAAAATTCTCACCGTGCCTAGCAAATGCACTAGCAAACACACCCGGAACAGCAACAAAAACCCCACCTACTGAAACTTGTAACATGCTGTAACAAGTTATTACCTGCATTAATTTGCTGTATATTTAACAAGTTTCCATACAAAGGCACCAAGAGGGCCTGAGCATAAAGAGAGCCATGCAGGATGCAGGTTACATCGTCCTTTATAAGGTGGAGTGTTCTCCAGTGGGTTAAGGGCTTAACCTCACCTTGTTTATTCTACTGTGACAATGAATATTCCTGCCTATTCTGTTTGTATGGCATCATACTCTGAAGATTTTGGAGGTTTCTAAGGTCTAATAGAGACAGACCCACTGTCCCCAAAGGAGATTGTAGAGGCCCAGAGAAGTTGGCTTTGGTCATGGGGTTGTCACTGCTGTGCCAGCCCTGACTGGAGAGCAAGCACAGCTTCATGTACATCAATGACAGAAACTTCTATTTTATAAATATTCATCAGAAAGTGTGTGAGACCCTCAGGACTGTCCCTACAGTTAGAGGAACACAGCATAGTGCAATTATTACCTGTGTTAGCACTGTTAACTTGCAGCTGTGGAAAGACACTACCTGCTAGCTCCTGAACAGGATTAAAATGAATATATTTGAAAAGTGTTTTGCCAGTCAAAGAGCACATGTGTGGTTGGCTGCCTTAGCTCTACCATCTGCTAAGCTTCATCAGCCCTGTGATGTTTCCAATACCATGGCTTATCACTGCTGATATGACAGTTGACCAAAAGGTTCTCTCACTCAGGGCCGAAGTGCTGTGTTGTCATGCTGGAGAAAACCACAAACCCATAACCAAAGAGTGAAATGTATATTCACAAACTACACATGTCTGGGCTCATGCAGTGATCCAGCTGGCAGGGAACAGCCGTAATCCACACTATAAAACTGCCTTCCCCTGCAGAGTGGCCATGTCCTAAGGGTCTGTCAAAAATAACTCCTGGCCTATGCTCGCTCTATACACCCAGGGCATAGATGATCAAGTCCCAGCACCAGAGGAAGTTCTCTGGCAAGTCTCTGTGTAGCCATGGCCCAAGAGCAGAGCAGGAGACAGAAAGGCAGGCATGGCATTGAGATATCTCTAAGAGAGTTACTCATGCTCTACAATCAAGTGAGAAGACATGAAGCAGCACTGTCAGCAGTAAAGAAAGGTGGTATAGAGAGCATCTTCTTGGCCTAATTCTGCTTTCATGGTTGTACTAGTGCTGTGCTGCCTACTGCCTCACCTTCAGCATGCACATGAAAAAGAGAAAGAGGTTCCAGCCTGTGACTGAGCAGGTCAATTCTTCAAACCTGCACAAAAAATGTAATACTACATTTTATGGTTTATTTTTGCTGCCCAAGCTTTGTGAAATACTCCTGTAAGAGTGAACTTGTGTGTATACTCCACAGTTTTAACTCACAACAAAAAATAACCTGCATTTCTCATTAGCGTACAATAATTAACATTTTACCCACATTAGGACAATCTTTTCATGGTACTCTCAGTCCCACTGATAGGGCCACACTACTCCTAAACTGGCTCCAAGCTTCACCCAACCTTCAGCTAGATTAAGGTCAAATGCCAGAAAACTCAAGGTATCCCAAGTCAGGGTGATTTATACAACTGTTACCATTCAATGCTGTTTTCTTACAAAGCAGACACTGGGATTACTTCTCTGAAACTACATAGGAAGCTGTACACTCCAGCTAACAAAGCTGAAGCTACCAGGACTATTTACAGCCAGCAGCAAGTACTTCTTTTACCTACTGGCCAGCACACACCAGCCAGTGGAATTGCATGTCCAAGCACTTACGCACAAGATGACTTGTTCTTTCTGTGACAGCCAAATCAGTAAATCTCTGAAAATACAAAGTATATTTCTCCTTTGGCCACTCTGCAGTATTTGACTTGCTGCTGGGCAGTCCTTAGCTCTGCAAGAGCATGGTAACAATGCTGTCTTCACTGCACATTTTAAACCAGAGTTGTCAGCTCAGTGTATTTTTCTGTTTTCACTCCTGCACAATTCTCCTGATTCCAGAACAAAAACAAACCAAAAACCCCATGAAGGACTTCTTCTGACATAATGGGTTCCCTGATGGCTGCAGTATCCCAGTTACCAAGAGGAGATTCCACTGTTTCCAAGCCCTTCCCTCCTAGTTCTTCTGGGACAAGGGAACAGTTTGACATTTTCCTCAACTTTGGAAAGGCAAATGAAAAAAAGGAGGCCTATAATCTACCAGATTTATTTTCCTACCTTGAGAAGGCTAAGAAGGAGCTGTTGCAGCCTATTTGATTTTTTTCCTTTAGCCCAGGGAAAATGATCTTTCCAAAGGAAAGGAGCTACACTCCTCACTCTTTGGCAGAAGGGAATCCCATTGCTCCTTGAAAAGCAATAGCAGAAGGAATATTCTCATCTCCACAATAAAATACTAACTGGCTCTGTGTAAGTTGTGCAGAGCAGGAAGTTCAGGCTGCACAAGGATTTTTGATAGAGGTTGATTGTGCCAGAAAAGGTATTTGTCATTTTTTGTGTTCAGTTTATGCTGAGCATTTCCCCTCTGCTAATGACTATCCAATCAAGCCACTGTTCAACTCCTCCTACTAAATGCAAAACATTAGCATTAGCTTCTAATTAAAGAATTCTCACAGGATACAGAAATTTTATGCCATAGAAAGTATTTGGGTTGTTTTCCACTACTATTGCATTTTATTTTTCATTGTGTGAAAAAAAATCTGTTATCTACTGTGTCTTACTCAAGCATTTCTGCAGTGTTCTTCCTTACTTTAATAATAATAATAATAATAATAATAATAATAATAATAATAATAATAATAATGCTGAGAACTTGAAAAGGATAATAAAATGTTAGAAATTACTTAAAAATTTAGATTATTAACCTAACTTTCATCACCATGAAAGCCCCGAATATTTTTGTCCTGAAACTTCACACCAAGACAGCAAAAACGCTATGTCTGGCCTGCAAAATACATACCTAAATACCTGAGAAGCCAGGAGCTTTATACATCAAAATTGAAATTTTGTTTCCTGAAATTGTTTCTGAATAATATCAAATCACAGAGTTAAGCTTATTTTCATGACCTGATATAGCACTACTAGCACAGAGCATGACCTAAATTGGCTTATTGCAAGAAAAGCAAAATACGTTATTTCTCTTCAACTCCCAGCTGTGACAATGTGAATGATGGATGACCTCAAAGTCTTATTTGTAAAGGCATGAAATCATTAAGTGCTGGGAAATGGAGAGCCTTTCAGAATGTCATCCAAATGCAGGAATTCACCCGTCCACTCTTCACTGGGAGAGCAAGGATGCTCCCTGCAAGGAGATTTGGGTGCTCACTCTCTGGGTAAGGCACGGCTGACAGTTCTGTGATCACTTTAAACTATGTGCAAACAGATACTAATCCTCTTCCTCCTCCAATACTGAATCTTGAAGCTATGAAACCTTTTTGCTGGAAACCTATTATTTCCTAAAACTATGAGAATGGGACAAATCCCTGCTGTGGAAATATCAACTCCACCCAGATTCTTAGCTCGGCACATAGCAGCACATTGAAGGCGTGACTCCTTAACTTTGATGCACACTTCTGAGCAGAGGTCAGCTGGTACTTTCAGCAAGACAAATGCACCACACCATTATAATAATAAACGTGATGAGAATTTGGCACAAAATGCTATGATCTGTGAACTAAGTTCCATTAAGATAGACAAAAAAGCCAGGAAAAGGAGAAAAAAATTTAACTCTAGCAAGGGAGTGGACTTCAAGGCAGCTCTTAAGTAAATATTTTTATCAATTTTTTTAAAGTCTTCTGTGAGGTTTCTAAAGAAAAAAANATGCACCACACCATTATAATAATAAACGTGATGAGAATTTGGCACAAAATGCTATGATCTGTGAACTAAGTTCCATTAAGATAGACAAAAAAGCCAGGAAAAGGAGAAAAAAATTTAACTCTAGCAAGGGAGTGGACTTCAAGGCAGCTCTTAAGTAAATATTTTTATCAATTTTTTTAAAGTCTTCTGTGAGGTTTCTAAAGAAAAAAATCCTAAACCCAACCCCCAAAAATTCTTGAGAGCAAAAACTCAACACAGCAAGAAGAGATCATGCACAACTCTCAAATATTTTTGCAGATTCTCCATTTGCTAAAGCTTATTATTGTTTTTTTAAGGCTATGACTGCTCCCACATTCCTGTCTCAGAATCTACTAAAGCTGTGCTGTTGGCAAGTATTGCTACATTACTTTTAAATGACATTTAGTCCTTTTGCTCTTGGTACTCATGAACAGGGATTCAAAATTAAAGGGAACTGCCCTCAGAGATTGCAAAAACAATGGAGACCAAAACCAAAAAAAATTCAAACATTTGCATTCTGTCTTAAGATAAATTCCAAAGTCCAATTTTATCACCAGTTTGCTGTTCTCACTAAATACTTAATAATAAATGGAGTTTCCAAACTGACTGCAGAAAATCTATCCTTGATATCTACAGATTGTTTATTTTAATTCAGATGCTAATATATGACCACTGTTTTCTTCTGATTATGATATGTAAAGAGGTATTTTTCCCCCTCTTGTTCCAGATATTAAAATTTGAGAAAGACAAAGGGATGGATGTTGACCACTTGCCTCCTTGGTGTAACATTCATTACCCCAGTGGGTAACAGAGTCAGATTGTGACCACAACAGCAATTCAGTGCTGTTAAGCTTCACAGCGAATACTTTTGATACTTTCTGATGCTACATTAACCATACCTGCACAAAACTATAAAGAGAAAATTCCAAATGAAAGAATGAAGCTGGTCTGTAGGTCTGTAGACAAAGTGCTCTGACCAGATTTTGGCAGACCTCTTGACAATGACAGCCTTGTTAGATTGAGTCCCACTGGCTGGGGCAGGTAGAAGCCCTGGTGCTGAGAGCTGTTGTGGTGCAGGGAAGGAGCCCTTCAGATCAAGGACCCTCCCAAACCCCTCAGGGCTCCTCCTGGCAGCGAGTGCAGATGGCCAGTTCAGCCAGTGGTCAGGGGGATGGAGGAGAGCTGCAGCACAGCAGCACACACACACACACACACACACACACACACACACACACACACACTGGAGGTGCAGGGGAGTGTTAACAAAGAGACACCCATCTTGGTCTCAGAGGGAGCACGTGGCATTTACCAGCCCTGTGCCATCACTACTTTCAGAAGACTCCCAAATTTCCCATGAACAGCACACGGTGAAGATTAGTCCTGCAAAAGCAAACTTGATCTCCTGATACCTGGAATGGCATGATGTAACAGAATTGGCAGCCATTCCAGGCCAAAGGGCAAGATTTCTTTCCCAAACTCCTGCAATCTTTTTTGATCTTTCCGTAGAAATGATGCAGAGACAGCAACACTGTTTTGACTGCAAATGCTTCATGTAAAAATAAGCTCCTAATGACTTCAGACCAAAGGCAAATTTGCCAGTCAGCAAAACATTTAAGTACATGCTTAGTTTGAGAGGTTTTGCTATGTACCGTATGCAATTATTCTCTTGGATGACAGATGCAGGCTGGGTTTTGTAAGGCTGAGCTATTTTACAAATCATCTCACTTATCCTGCCATCCTTTGACCTAAAGAGGTGCTCACTGTGTTGACTATAGTGAGGTACAAGACAATTGCCTTATATGTTTAACTGGCAGATGAGAGAGCTCATGCTTGAAAAATTCTACCCTTAGTGGCAGACCAGTAACTCAGCGAGACAAATTCATCACAGCCACATTTATTATAAGAACTTAAAGACTGCCAGCAAGACCCAGGCCAAGAGCTGTTACTTCAGAGTAATTTTACTTCTTAACACCAAGGCAAACAAAATGCATCTTACAGTTTACTTTCCTAGCTACCATCATCCAACACAACCTGGTTTTATCAATTTAGTCAACAATGTAAAATATTTTAATCCTTCTGAAACACTCCTTCACTTTAAAATAGCTGGCAGCAGGAAGACAGTGATTCACTGATTTACATCAGTGTCAAAGCTTCCAGCCATACAAAACCAGAGCACAGCAAAGCGAACCTAACTCACTGGATCTTCACACAGAAACAATCCATTTTAAAATGAGCTTGGAAGATGAAAACATGCCAGCTGTAAGGATTATTGTCAAGTGTCAGTCCTGGTTTATCAGTCCAGAAATTGTTTTGAACATATAAGTTTACACAGTAAATTAAATTCTGGGTTTGCTGTATTTTATGACAAAGTAATTTGCCTAAAAATGGGAGATGTTCATACTTTTGTATTTAGTCAGCTAGAATATAGAATATGAATCTATTATTATATCCTTTAAAAGTCTATTATATCCTTTAAAAGAAAGGAAAAAAAAATCCAAAAATCCAGTTTCAGGGAGCTTTTTTTCTGCCTGTACCTAATCAAAAGTTCAGAAGTGTTGAGTATTTGGAAAAGGTTATCTGCGTAAGAGAAAACTTGATCATTGCATTAGGAAAAGAAAACTGCACATTTTGGAAACTATGGTATCTGGGTTTTTGTTTTTTTATTTCCTGCTTTAATGTTTTAGCTAGTACAAAAATATTTCCCATTCCTCTAAGATCAGATGGCTTTAACCTTGTGGACTGTAGCGGGGAAGTTGAAACAGAACTGGAAACACAGGGTTTTCATTCTCATTAAATGGTAATAGTTTAAAAATTTAGTTTCAGTTCATGAGACCCATAATAAAACATTAAAAATGTGTTACAGCAGGAGGCTCTGCTCTCTTGGGGAAAAAGATAAAAAAAGTTTACCACAATGTCTCATCTGCCTCTTCACCCAGCAAATTCAGGATTTCTCAGACGTTAATGACATTGGCCCAGTGTCCCCATGTAGGCAACTCTAAACTAGAAATTTCTGGCTTCAAGACTCACCTGACAAGACATTCTAGCACACCTTGTCAATTTAAGATCTGCATCTTTGAATTGTCAGAAAATAATCAAACTTTGTAAGTTTTGTCACACCAAGTCCAAGAGGTTTTTTTCATGGAATTATTTTACATAAATTGTTTTGTCTTCTTATAGTGCTGTTGAGCACCCAAAGGATACTGAAAACCTTCTCTAGAAAATTATGCCATCCTTGGTGTTACAGCTGACTCAGAGCATAGCAGAAGAATCAACACAATGCTTGGCTTCACCATCTGATCGCAGGCAAGGAAAAATGCTAACCTAACATATCTATGGATCATCATTGAATTCTTTTCTTCACTGGATGAAGGAATAACTTCTTTGGAAGGTAGTAACACTTTTGAAATGCTAGCAGAGCCTGGTAAGACCTGAGGTGACATTTCAATTTCTTCTGATTATGTCTGTATCCACGAAATCTCCATCAAAGACAGACTGGCATTCACAGACTGCCTGTGAATCTGTGTACAAAGACAGATTGCTCCTGCACTAGTGCTTACATTTGTTACACAAAAACCCCAAAAGCCAAACATTTAAAAGTGCTGTGTCAAGACGCCTGAAAAATCAAATGCCTAAGTATTCTCATAGGTACATAAGTTAGGAGAAAGCAGAAGAAACTTCTTTGCTGCATGCTCCATAGCTTGAATTCAAACACAAGGGAAGACAATGTATGAGACCATACTCTACATGGACAGATAT
>VZUA01068194.1:14085-35808 GCA_013401035.1 Horornis vulcanius
CATTTTTCCCCCATTTTTCCCATTTTTCCCATTTTTCCCATTTTTCCCCATTTCCCCCCATTTTTTCCTTCTAGACCTCAGGTCTTGTATTCTTAAGTATTTTTATATTTCACCTTTTTTTCTTTTTGAATTTTCAAAATAAAATTGCACAAGGATAAATTAAATTATGGAGTTCAGAGCTTTCCCTTAAAAACAGGAAAAGATACAGATGTCTGCTGAGTTCTTCTTCTGGACATTTGGTAGCTCTCATGGTAACCATTTCTGTATGAATGTGAACCAACCTTGTGGGATCTCACTGGGAAAGCACATGATTTTTTGTCCTTTCCCTCAGTGTTGGAGTTGACCCCAGTGTTGGACTGAGATACAGAACCTTGGAGCCGTGGCTGATCATATGAATTTGCAATTTTCTTTTGTTAGGTTGGAACCTGTTAGCTTGAAAGTAAGTGTTCTGACCACTGAGTAGGGAAGTTTCCTGAAAGATTTAGTAATGGTGAAGTAATAGTTAAAATGTTTTTTTGCAGGGACTCTTAGCTGATGTGTGTACTGAATAGTTGGGTGTAATTCGAAACTGTCCGGATAGCAAAACCATGAAAAATGAGAGTAACTACTGTGCATATAAAGATTTATTATGCATCTATGTTACAGTATGCTTATTTTATCAAAAATAGACCATTATGAAACCTGGCTTTTGCACCTGCTCTTCATTAATTTTTGAAGTTAAATAGCCCTGAGTAGTCTTTTCTACCAAATACCAGAGGGCATTTGGGGGTTATTAGCAACAAATACTTGCTGAATGTAGAGTTTAACATTAATGGTAAAATAATCCACTACTAAAATTGTAGTTTAACTACTGTTAAGCATGGAAAAAAAAAAACCACCANACAAATGAATTCCTATTGGAATTATCCTGGAAGCTTTTTCAGAAGAAAAATCTCAGCAATGTAAGAAATGAAAATATAAGCTTCCCCCTCCCTGTTTTACTGTTACTTAGGGCAGAAGTTTTTATCTTTAGGGATATAGAAGCAAAGCTGGTTTAGGAAAGAAGTGGAGGTCAGTCTGTCATGACTATAAGAAGGAAAAGAATCAAGCTAATTCTTTTTTTTTAGAAGCAAACATTGGTAATTCGTTTTTCAGCAAATAACAAATGTCTTTGCAATTAATTTTGCATGATTGGCCCTTGGTTATCAGCCAAGAAATGTGATCAGTCATAATTTAGTAGTTTTTCAAAATGTCATATACATAAAGTTAAAATCTGCTCAGCAATCAAATAAGTATTTGTTAGTGAATCTGGAATTTTAAAACGTGGAAAAAAACCCCAGAGTTCCTAACTGCTAGGGATGGAAAAAAGAGAGGCCAATAGCAAGAGTTCCCAACTTCACATATTTCCTTTTTGTTCTTTCTTGGACTGTTGTAAGAGTTATTTTGACCCAAACTCGTGTCACAGCATGTACTTATATGTCATATACTACTAATTGGAAAAAAAAAGTTCTTAAAGTACTTATATGTCATATACTACTAACTGGAAAAAAAAAGTTCTTAATGTATTTTAGTGAGCATTTCTTGGGATTTTTGACACCAGCTTTTGGATAACAGTTGGATACCTGTTACTTTTTGTTAAATCAGTGGAGGTATTTAGTGTACACTAAATGTTTTGGTTCTTAAGATGGATGGACACCTTTGGTACAGAAGATCACAAGGAGATTGAAATCAGCATTGCCACTATTTTTAACAGTAAAATGTCTTGCTGGTTATTNACCTGTAATATTTTTTTTAAAGTGTGAGCTTTCTTAAACCTAAAATGACCTTGTATTACTCAGTTCTAAAACTTACCTAAAGCTTATTTCACAAAGGTTTGTTTCTTTATGATGAGAAATATAAAGCTGCTCTCAGTGTGTGTGATACTAACAAGACTTCGGTGGCCTAAACTAAGATGTGCTGGTTGCTGAGCTCATTTTGAATCCTTGTGGTTGAAATTTTCCAAATACTTTCATTCCAGGACTGAAATGGTGGAAAAATACTCTTGTGCCCAAGTGAGTTATTTAGAAATGTTTTATTATTTCTCAGTTTCCAAGGAAGAAAATTGAGTTTGGCTGCACTGAGGATGTTTCAGTTCATAAGGGCTGTGTGAAATTCAACAGGACTTTCCATGCATTTGCAATTCAGGGCTGCCCTAGGAGGAGATAAATCTGGGCATAATAATAAGGGTACAGGTTGGCAGGAGAGGGAAGGCTGGTACAACAAATTGTTTATATAAAATAAATACACTGGATTTTTTTCAGCCTGTGCAGGAAAAAGAGGGGAGATGGCCTGGTATAAGTGTACAGGCAATGAAATCAGGAGCTGAGTGGGACAAGTAGAAGCTCTTGACCAGCTGCCACAACACAAGACCACCAACCTGGAGTCTGGAAGCTGGATCCATGCTGGGATTAGGAACCAATGGGCAGAGTGAAAGACATGATGAGGATGAGAGAATGTATCTGAAGGAGCGAGAACAAAAAGGCAAATGGGGCAAGAAATTAATATTGAGGAAGTTGCCTGAGACTAGATTACAAATGTGGTTGAGAAGCAGAGATGGTGCCTTATTTTGTAGCCTAAGCCTGTTGCCTTTCAGTCTAGCACTAAAACTGAAGTTTGGGAGTGAGGGGAGAGACTGATAAGGATCTGTTACCTCAACCAGGGCAGAATCCATGGAGTTTGGAAGAAGCAGGTAGAGGAGATCATGATCACTGCACTGCCATTTGGTGCTTGGAACCAAGCCCAGACAGATCATTGCTGCTGCCAGTTCTTCAGCTCGGGTGGCAGATACGTGACACTTTAGATTTATTAGCCCAGGTTTCAGTAAGTTTCCACGTAATTTGTTTTTCGCTGGCTGTTATACAAATGACTAAGAGAAGTGTAGGCGTATGTCTAGGGAAAAAGAGGAGGAATTGGAGAGCTTCTGATTCAGGCTCTCTGAAAAGGGGGGAGAAAGATTATCAGGACTGTATTCTGTCCTGAGATGCAAGGTGAGCATGTGACTACATGCTGTAAATCAGATGCAAGATTAAAACCACCTTGTGTGCAACTGCCCTGTTGAATTGGGTTCTTCCATGCTCCTGTTGCAATGACCTTGTGCATTGTCCACTGGTAAACTAGTAACTAAATAGCTAAAAATGAGATGGTTTGCTGGATGCCTCCTCAAGGATGTGCAACATGTGGAAGGGCTGTGTATTCTCTGGGATTGCTGTAAGAGCAATACTTTGAGAAATAGGCTTTTATCACCAAGGCTTCTGACATGAGGGAATGTATCTAGCCTTAGTTTGAAAGTAGCTCTGGCAGCTCCTATGTGCAGTGATGTTGGAGGTTTGTTTTGGGATCAAAGGGTCAGGTTCCTCAAGGTTTGTGTTCAGTTGGTCTTTTGGCAGGCAGCCAGTGCTGTCCTGCTCAACACCAGGGAAGGGCAATGCAGTTGAGCATTCTTCAGCTAAACCTGAAAAGGTTTTTATGGAACAAATAAATGTCACTTTTTTCCATCCCAAACAGCTCCCTCTTGCTCCAGCTGTTGTTGTTTGCAGGCAGACTGAAATTCAAAGGCAGTAGTCAGTTCTGAGGTGGTAGGAATATTGTGTGTTGTAACTGTTCACTTGCAGAAATGTAGAACTCCTCCCACAAAACAGTGAGTCTGTTATGAGGACTGTCATGCTTGAGTGTAATATAATGTCTTTTCACTAAATGAAATAGCCACAGGAGTCTGGCTGACTGGAAGCACTGGCAAGGGGATATAGACCCTTTAATCTCTAGGAATGATAATATATTTACAGTTGATGGCTGTATAATGACATAAAATAAGTAGTCACAGTCTTGGTCCCAAATAAGAGGTCTTAGTATCTCACATATCCCCATTCAGGTGTTTCAGGAAGGCTACAGATTTAATAATGCATCTGATCCTTGGTGCCTCTCATCTACTTTCTTGGGCTTTGCCAATCCCAGTTGTGTTGTGCTGGTAGAAGGCTGTAAAGTAGCTCTGTCTTGTGCTGCTTTGATAGTGAGTAGGGCCATATGCTCCAGGGCCATTGTTGCTGTATGAGAAATTCTTACCCTAAAATTCCAGTATTTCCAGTACAAATATGATGGGGTGAGACTTGTGCATGCCCTTGGTGAGGGCAACTGAAAAGATAAAAGATAAGCTACTGCAGCTTAGTTGTTTGGCCCTTTTGTGATGATGATACTTCAGTCTAGCAGGGGGTTTTGGTCTGGAATCTGTTTTGAAAAGCTTGTCTTCAGCAATACAAGTTTTAAGCTTCAAGGTGAGATTCACATGTAGATCCCACCACTGATTTCAGAATCTTCATAAAGAGGAAAGCAAGGATGTTCACAGATTATTTTCATTACTTCCCTGATTTACTCACATAGTAAGGAAATGGTTGAGAATACAATTTTTGTGAAGCAAAGCTTACTCTGTATATCAAAGGTTGCCAATGTCAACTTTCGATATAAAAGAAAAAAAAACTAGTGTAAATTACCCAATTAAATGTGTCTTCTGCAGAGTTCTGCTTTTGTATTAACATACTGCTTCCTGCAATATGCAAAGGCATTAAAAAAAGAAAAAATCCAATGCCTTACTGGAGGAAAGAAAAATTTTGTACTCTTTCTTACAATGCTTCAGATGCTAAACTGTGAATAGACAGAAATGTTACTCTCCTTAATTCTTTTAGAAAGATGATTTCTTTAATTTTCTGGATACCATAAATTGGCCTTCCCCCCCTCTTTTTTTTTTAAGTAAAGCTGCTCCCTTCTGTAGCTTACATTGTGCTAAATTGATGATGAAGAATGGTACGGTTTATGAAGATAAATGTCAGAAATGTCTTCTAAAGTAGACATTCAGATTTTTTTGGATTAATGGGAAAGAAGGTCAATAATTGCATGGATTTCAATAAGCTTGAGATGAAATGGCATTCCTGTGGTGCTAGTGATTATTAAAACATTGTGAATTCATTTCAAGATACTGTACTCAGGTTTAATATATCTTCCATTGTGAAGGAATGACTCAGTAAGAGCTGTCAATTTGTACAGGTGATAGGAGATAATTCATACAGCAATTGTATTTTTAAGAGAAAAAAGTTATAGCAGACAATACATAAATCTCTATTTGGCAGCCTTAATTTTAATTCTGCCTTATTAAATAGGGCCCTCCAGACTTCCAGCAGCATACACCTGGACCAGTTCCTACCAACTTCTCCCAAGCCCCGAGGCTGCCAATCCAGGACCAGTGGAGAGGGCCACCCCCACCACCTCCACCCCTCCCTCCTCCACCTCCTCAGGACAGAGATCCTTTCTTCATAGCAGGTGAGCATTTGCAATCCCATTAAGAATGAACACCCACCTTTTGTAAAGTGACTGCACTGTCACTGCATGTCCGTCAACAGGAAGTGTTCAGAAGAAGCTGAAGGCTGGAAGATCCATCTTATGTAGCCAGGCTGGCACATGCCAGAAATTCTGGTTGTTTAGTATATTCTTACTTCTTTGGATGTGGATTTTTACTTTCTTTTAATATGTCTTCACCTGTAACTGCCATGAATCCACATATTTATATAGACACAAAATTAGTTAATATCAAAGTGATTGTTGCAATGAAGTTGTTGTACTTTGTATTTTGGATAACAAGTACTCTCCATACACTCAGATTTCCTCTTGTAACTCTTTAAACTGCCTGGACTGTGTGTGTAGTGTAAGAATTTTGTTAAGATTAGATAAAATTATACAGCCTAGCAATCAAAAGAGAGGATAAGTGCATGTTTATATTTATACTGTATATATGTAATGTGTATATATATAAAAAAAATTATATATTGTATATTATATAATATACTTGTACAATATGTAAAAATGTGCTAAATACCTGGTCAGGAAATGGTGTCAATGCTTTATGAGTTGTTTTGTGGTTTAAACTACAATTGCTGGAATCCTTCATTGATTTCATTAAAGCAGAATTTCCAAAAGGTATTGCTGATTCTGGCAAAGTACCAATTGTGCTGGTCTTTCAAGAATCAATTCCTTTTATTAAGTGACAGGAACAAGAGAAACATAACCTTGAGGGTAGCTCTTATAATTAAAACATCTCATACAGTTTTGCATTCTGCAAATTTCAAGTTACTTTCCGAAACAGACTAGAGCCTTATGTTTCCGAAATGTGTTTGTGTCCCAGGAAGGTTGTCATTTAATCAGTTCTCTTATTCCCGCAGATCCGAGGTTCCCGGGTCATCCCTTGTTTGAGCAGCGCAGCCCCCCACCGCCACCGCCTCCTCCGCTTCTTAACAGCGCCCATCCCGTTCCTACGCAGAGCCCGATGCCGTTCAGCCCGCCCGGGCCCGCCTTTAACCAGCAGGGCCAGCAGCCGGTTTACCCCCGGGATCGGCCGGTGCGGCCCAGCATGCAGCCCCAGGGCCCGGTGGGGATCCTGCACTTCAACCAGCCGGGCTCTGCCACCCCGCGGCCCTTCATCCCCCCGCGGCAGCAGTTCCTGCAGGCGCCGGGACAGCCCTTCCTGTCCCCGCACACGCAGCCCAGCATGCAGGTACGGAGCCGAAGCCCATCGGCATGGCAGGTCCGAGGGGCACGGCCCTTTAGTGCCGTTACTGCGGTACCTGGAGCGTGACGGATTCTCCCGGCCGCGGTGTCCCGGTCTCTCTCCGGCCCGGGGCCCGCTCGGTGCCGGGCGCGGGGCGGCAGCGCCCTCTGCCGGCAGCGGCCTCCGCCCGGGCGCGGAGCGCGGCAGCAGCGGGGCCGTGGGGCTGCGGTGCCGCTGGAAGCGGCTCAGCGCTTTGGGGATGTGCAGAGGGCAGGGATAAATAAACATCAGAAGACGGTGTAGAGGACAGGAACCCTTGAATTCGCCTTTTTTTTTTTTTTTTTTTTTTTTTTTTTTTTTTCCGATGGAACTGTATACTGCAGATTTGGNGCCTTACATAGGTTTAAGTGTAGAACGACCTTACATTGCTTCTGTTGGTCTGTTTTTTCTCTGTATGATTTTAGTTTAACCTGGTTCATAGCTGTTTTCAGTTCTAAGGACTTGGGCGGCTGGAGCTGTTTTTTCGGAGTTTATTACCTTGAAACTAAATTTTTTTTTTTCCATGTGAAGGGTCCCATGCATCCTCCATTACAGCCTCAGCCACAACCTCAACCTCAGCAGCACCATCACCAGCAGCAACAGCAGCACCATCACCAGCAGCAGCAGCAGCATCACCATCTCCAAGGGCCTCCACAGCCCTTGATGCCCATGAACCAGCCACAGTTCAGGCCTCACATGCAAGCCACACAGCAGCAGCCAAATAACAGCAGGATGCAGTGTCAGCCGCGACAGGGTCCAATGAAGCCAAGGCATGTAAGTACCACATACATCAGTGTCCTGCATGAGTAGCAGGCATGTAAGCACAGGTTTCAAAACTCACCAGTGTGGGTTTTCAGTTCCATTTATTCTCTTCCTGCTCTTTCCTCTACATTTACCATTTCCTGCTCATTTTCTGCCTTGATCAGTTTATAATCTACATTAAAAAATACCATGCGTATCTTTCTTTTCTCCTCCAGTCTTCAGTGTTCTTTTTGATTTGGGTCCAACAGGAGATGTTGCAGTTGGCCAAGAACTAGCAGTAAAGGGCTTTTGAAAGATAGGTTTGCTTTTTAAGGCTTTACGACTGCTGGTAGTCTGTGATTGTGGGAGCCCAGTTCTGTGACACTCTTTTGATTTGAAGGCCTCTCTCTACCATTGCTGATCAGTTTTCTGGTTCAGATGATGCCTCTCCTGTCTTGTGAATATCCACCAATGCAGCATATTCTGCTGCTTGGTAGGTGGGTAGCACAACAGCCTGGAGCAGTGCTCAAGACAATAGAATTGTAGTTTAGCATAGTTGCTTTGATTAGGAAAGGAAATCACACAGTGAATCAAATTTCTGAGAATGGTGTTAAACAAGTGAGATTAAGTTCTGCTTTTTGTTCAAAAAAAGTTAATTAAAATGTTCTCATTCCTGGGTTTGGTTTTTTTTCTGACATTAAAAATATTGTGCGTCTTCACAAAGCTTGTTTTCCCAAATTGAACTAAATCAGGAAAATATGAAAACCAAAATCACTTCAGCCTGATTTGTGGTGGAGGTCAGCAGTTTTTTTCCTTTCTGCTTTTCAGAGTACCCCGTCACAGAATATTGTCAAGCGTTCGAATCAGCAGCTGCAGACGACTGCTCCCAGGAACAGCAACTTGCGCGAGTTGCCGATCGCCCCGTCCCACGCCATGGAGATGAGCAACAACCGGCGAAACTCCACCCCAGCTCCTCAGGTCAAACCCATTACCAGCACCATGTCTGCCACCAAGTCTGCCACTGGTGGTGGGAACTCCCAGGGAAGGCCTGAAATGAAAGCTAAAGCAATCACTCCAGTGGGCCAGGCAAAGTCAGAAGGAAAATCTGAACCAGAGGTAAGGGATTTTGGTTTTTTTTGCTTAAGCAAAAGACCAAAAACCAAAGAAAAAGAACAAAGGTCCTGCCTTTAAAAAACTTCTCTAATCTGATTTATGAACTGAAAGCACACTTAATGTATTTTTTCACCAAATATTTTATGGTGCCACTAGAGGCCTCCCTTCTGAATTGCACTTTTTTATTGCAACAGTAGAAATAGTCTCGACATAAAAGGTGTGGAAGGTTGGCAAGGCAATGATGAACTTGTTTTGAAGGAAGAGGAATCATTTCTACTAGGGAAAGGGCAGAATTTGAGTAAAGGTGATCAGTGATACAAGTCTCTGAAATACTCATTTTGCCCATTTTTATCTTAGGGGAACTATAGTTTATTTTCACGTGATCATATTTTTTTAAGTCTGAAAGCCTCTTCTCTGTCATTTTGTATGGTGCTGTATGGCTCAAAGGAAAAAAGAAGGCTGTGGAGAGTTGTCTTCCTCTCATTTTTCCTTTAAGCTGTTCAGTCTCTACTAGGCCTTGAGCATTCATGCTGGATGTCGTAGCTGTGCTGTCTGTGGAGTTTCTTGCTCTTGCAAAAGAAAATCTCTTTTTTATGAAACCTTTTCATGTAAGGGAAAAGAGGAGATGCTTTTAAGTTTTTCATTTTGGAGAAAGTAATGCTGTTTGCTCTGCTGGTACTCTGCACAATTGAAAAAATCAAATGCCAGTGTTTTCAGCTCCCCTGGATCGTGTCATATGAACAGGTGACCATTTCCCTGCGCAGATATTCTGGAAGCTAGAGAAGATTCTCCACGAGCTCTGTTACTTAGAGAGAGTGGGTAGGATTGGACTGATGGTGCTCTATATCCTGAGCATGATGACTAAATGCACCCTGTGTGCTTTGTCAGGCTATTCTATGAAGATCTGTAACTCTTCATAGTTGCAATTAACCATGAATCTTGTCTCAGGGACCAGGTTTTCTTCAGTAACCCCTGAAAGCTTTAATTGTGATAATGCTGTCTTCCTTCTAAGCTACTCATGATTAGCTTTTCATCTTGTTCTTGAATTAGGGATGGTCATAACTAATTTCCACAAATGAGGCACAAAAGAAAACCAAAGCTTATCAGTGTTTGACCTCCTGTGCACTTGCTTTGCAATGGAAATGAGAAAAATATCCTTCTTTTAGCTTTTAATTTTCACCTTTTTTGGAAAAATATTTAAGTAATCTCTTTCCCCTCAATTCAGTCTCTTGGAACAATCTCAGTCACAGAAAATGCAGTGCTTCATAGAGAATCCTTGTCTTTCAGGCCATTAGTAAGGTGGGTCTTGAAAAATCACAGGCCTCTCCATCTAAAACATCTTGAAGTTATTCTGTAGTGTAGTCATATGAAAATAAGGGAATTAGTTCTGAGGTATCTCTGGCAGTATTTAGAAAATTATAGGAATATTTTTAAATTTATTTTAATTGCATGAATTAGAAACTGAACAAACAATCCCAAAGCAGTCATCTTGTTGTCTCCATTTTACATTTTCTACATACTCTAGCCTGTGGTTATAAAACCAACTATTTTTACCTGTGTGAATTATTGATGTAGTACAAATAAAGCTTTATTTCTCTGTCAAAACCGTCACTGAAAAAATTCTGATACCTGTTTTATGCAAGTTTTTTGCAAAGCAGGTTAAAAAAAACAGGGTTGTGTTGGAAAAAATGAAGTTTCCTAGTAAAGCCATTGTAGATATCTTTGGCAAGCATTAGAAGAGTGACTGTGTGCACACAGAACCTTCTCCTTCCAAAGCACACCTGGAACAGAGCCTGGTGCTGCAGACAGAGTAGTAGCAGTTGTCCCATTTCTGCTGTGCCATTGCAGCAATCTTGCTCACTGCTGCTGCTTATTGTCACTCTTACAGATGGGAATGCTGCACTCAAAACGTTCTTTTACAAGGATTTAATCATATTCTCCACTATTTTTATAGTGTAGGTTATTACATCTCTCTCATTAGGCAAATGATAATGTTTTGCAGTCTTTTTTGTGTGTTTCTCTTGTAATTAGCTGACTTCATCCTTTTCTTTTGCTTTTGATGACAATGAGAAAGAGTTAAGTTCTGTCACCTTTTCTAGTGTATGGCACATAACTGAATTGGGCAGGTTATTTTGCAAGTGTCTTCAACTGGAAAATTAAGACTTTTCTTTGCATCTTTCTTCCAGAGTCAGTGGCTGTATTTATGAGTGGCCTATCGTTTAGGAAGCACAAAAAAAAATAGCAATATTGGCTGTTAGAGGTTTTGCTCACCCTAAATACAGACATTTGAAAGGTTTGCAATGTGAGTGACTAGAAGATTAAGAACTGTATATTAATGAATGCTTGTGTTCCTGTGAGGCTGCAAAATACTGACCTTAAATGCCTGTTCAGAATAGCTTTTACTCCCCAGGATTTAAATTGTATATCCTCAGTCTGAAACATCATTTTGTCATTGAAATAGGAAAGTCGGGATGATGTGGGCCTAATTCTGCTCCTGTTGAAGTCAGCTTAGGATAAGAGGAATTAAGGCAGTATTAAGCGTTTTTGAGTTTCAAGAAGAAGGGAGAATGGAGAAAGGTGGTGTGTCTTTAGGAGAAATGGATATTGGAGATCAGAACAGAAGGGAAATTAGTAGAGCAGTGTGTAGTCATCGGTAAACTGATGTTAGTACTTTTATTGGGAATAATGTCCTTGATGTAATGAAAGAAAACCTTCATATTCCATTCTTCTACATCCAGTAAATTGTGAGTTTAACGTCTTGGATTTTATGTTGCCATCTTTTCTAAAAAGGCAATATGGAAAAGAGCTGCTGCATTAAATTACTAGATAAAGTATATCTGAATATTTTCATCTTTTTGGAAATGAACTACCTGAAAAATTGTAAATGTCTAAACTAGAATTTTCTCCTGTTTAAATAACTTGTCTTTCAAATTTTTGTAGTGGTGCCTCCTGTCTTGTGCTTAGAAGAGTCTTATCACAGTTTTTGTTTCCAGTTGGAAATTAGCAAGAGGGCAGTGTGCTTCTTGGAGTAACTTGTAACTTGTTCTTGGCTCTCTCCCTGTTTGTCCAAGATGTGCAGCATCTCTGCTTCGTAGGGTGTCTCATACCTTCCTTGGGTTCAGGAGCTGATGTTATCAGCAATATGAAATGTACAGTGTGGATACGTAGGTACCCTTTAATTCAGCTATTTTGTGGGCTTGAACACAAGCAGCCAAGTGATGTGATTTGGATCTGGCTGTACCTTTTGCAAACACTTGTCAGGAATTTTTAGACTAATTATTCTAGCCTCTTACTTTTTTAATGTTACAGCTTAAAAAAAAAAATCCTGCTGAATAGATCTGTGTTTCTGCTACAGATCAAACCATTTTGATTTCTCTGTTCTTGTACCCATTTTACTGAGACACATATGTGATCCTGGTTGCATGATTCCTTTTTTGTTTCTTGGGAGCCAGCCAGAACATTAACAGTGTCTGGTTCTTATGACTCAGCATTTAGTTCTATTAATTGGCAATTAATCCTGCAGACCTCTGAAAAGGCATGGGTTTGTTTATTTCTTTATAATTCACTACAGGAAAAGCAAGCTACTGGTACTAGGACTTAAATTTGCCTTCTTTTAGAGTGTGTCCTTGCTGTCTTTCCTCAAGTCAATAGTGCCATTCTAGATTCCCCAGAAGAAGGATGTGGGACTGCTGCTTCTCTTGCTGATGCTCTTCAGCTAGATTCAGGAAAGCAGACTGTCACATTTTCTTTTGGTGCTTTCTATCAGAGCTGCCTCGGACCTGAAGGCAGAAGAAAAACTTGCAGCTAAGGCTCAGTATTCCTTCAAACCTCAGTGAAATGCAGTATGTGAAAGGTGTTCAAAGATGGATGAGAATTCCCACAAAAAAAAAAAAAAAAGAAAACCAAAAAAAACAAACAAACAAAAAAAAGACAAAAAAAAACCCCCACCACAACAACAAAAAAAAAACAACCCACCAATCCAACTCAAAACCTGGTAGAAAAAAGCCACCCCCACAAAACCAAGTGCATGTCTGGCCTTTTGTATTCTGCAGCCTGCAGTAAAAGGAGGAGCCATATGCATGTACAATGTACCATTTCTTCATGTTGGGGAGTTTTCTACCCAAAACATGTGAAGCTTAGCAGTTTATCTAGGGAAAAGGCTGCTCCATGCTTTTCTGCTTTTTCACCTACTGATAATGTTGCTTCCAAACACAGGATGTGAAAATTATAATGGTTTGAACTTTGAAGGATGTGTACTTTCTCCCACTTGATTCTGTAGCCAAAATGCTTGCTTGCCTTGCCTTTTTCTTTCTTTCCTTGGCAGTGCTGTTGTTTGCTGGAGAAATCTATTCTGGGCTTACTAAACTAATGGGATGGAAATCATTAGCAATAGGCATTATCCTGTGTTCATCTTGATCCTGTCTTGTCTGTTCCATATGCTGAATGTCCTTATTACATACTAAAGGTCATTTATATGTACTGTACATCACATTTATGCCCCCACTCTCTGGGATGGTATATATAAGGTGCTCTTAAAGCTGAGGAGAAGGGGATTTAACTGCCCCTGTTTTCAACCTGATAAGGAGTTTGCTTTCTTTCTCAGTCTGTACTGTTGGGCCATTGTACAACTGAGTTAAACCTGACTTCTAATGGAGGTATTTTGTTAATCATCACAGGGCCTTTATATTATCTTCCTCTAGCTGCAAGGGTATTTTGTTTAGAATTTAACAGTAATAGTAACTTGCTTTTGAAGGATTTAGGTCTTCCTTCAGCCTGTTAACAGACTGATCTGCAGTTGTCATATAACCTCAGGGCTCTTGATGCTTGATTTTAACGTTTTAGAAGGGATTGGCTTCCTAGGATCATTACTAATTTCCTGAGTTAAGTTCCAGAAAGGAAGGTTTCGGATTATATTTGTGTTCAAGTTGCCTAAACATTCTGCTAAGCATTCTTCAAGCTGCATTTGTGTTGGTAATAGAGTTTGTCAGTCATCTTTCTGTGTTTAATTCTGGCAGAGTTGGAATCAGTGTATCTGTCCAAGGGCTGTTGTGGGGATGTATTAGTCAGAGTCCCTCGGGATGTTCATTCCCTGTCTGCTGGCAGGACTCATTTGAGTGTGCTGCAAAGCACACATCTCTGTGCTGCTGTGTGTAACCTTTGAGTTGGTGTTCTGAGCCTACCACATCATGGGCTACATCTCCCAAGGCCTTCAGAACTTGTTAAGTGATAAAATGAGCAGGTAAATCCCTCATAATGAAGGGCACTGGTAGAAGTGGTGATCTTCTGAATACTAGTGCTGCAATATTCCAATTGAACATAAGCGGGGGGGGAGGGAAAATTACAGGGCTACCTCTGAAAGTTAACTTGGTATTGGCTCATGGCATCCATCAGGCTTGTTTAGATAAATTGTAGAATATTATGATCTAAACCAAAGCAGGTGAATAACCTAATTCAGTATGTTAAGTGAAACAAGTTTTCCCTCTGAACAGTTTTAGTAGTTGTGAGATTTAGTGTCTCTGAAAATAACTGAAAATTCTATTAATTGCATGAGGATATGCATAACAGCACCTCCTCCTCCTAGCTGGAGCTTATGTGTTTTCTTATCCTTTGCAAACTATCTTAAGGGTCTTAATTTTTCCCTGTGTTTCATAAGGGTCATATTCTGTTATTTTTTGCTACAATCCAGCATCTCCAGTTGTCAATACAAGATGAAATATTTGGGTTCCCTCCTGTGGAAATATGTTTTTGTACCATCTATCAACACAGACCTCTAATTTAGTTGTCACAGTGATTATTAATCACCACCATCATGTTCCACGAACTATAGATTAAGATATATAGATCTCTTCTGGGTAGATGTAGTATTCTCATGCAAAGAATTGTGTTAGACCTCATCCCTGAACTACAACCCATACTTAAAAATAAATGCAGATTGTAGAAGTACAGTTTGGTTAATCTTCTTTAGCCATTCTTTAGGCTTATAATTAGACTGCTAATTAGATGCTTGTAATTGGACTTCTAATTTGAGACAATGAGCTGGTTTTTGGTAACTGTGAGAATAATCCCTGTCAATACCTGCTCAGGGAAGGAGCAGCTACAGCTGAAGGAAACAAGCATTTGGGATTTGTGCATCTGGGTGATGTGAGTGCAGATCTGACTCTGCTGGGCTTTCAATAAACCAGCATTGAATTTGTTTTGCTGGGTTTTTTCTTGGGTTGGGGAGGATCCTAGGGTGCACTAGGATTAAAAGTGCTTGAATATTAAAAAACCCAACAAGCCTTCAAGTCACACATTTGGGTCATATGTGTTCAAAGAATGGCAGTTGTGTCAAAAACAGTTTGCACCCAGTTGCTGCAAGATACGTAAAGGTTCATCACGGATTCCCAGTTTTTGAGAAATATTTTAACACTCTTTATGCATTAATTTACCAGCATGCAAAATATCGTTATTTGGAGAGGCTGTTGTTAGTGATTAACACATCTTGAGTAGAATGATGTGATCCTTACCATTTGTAAGCATTCTCTGTTAGTCTAACTTAATATTTCAAATGGTTGAAAAGAGAGAAATAATATAATAAAAAATATGCTTCCTAATTTTGAAAAACATATGTGATTTTATTACAAGAGCCATTTGATTTCTTTTCCAGGATAATGAAAATCTGCATTTCCTTGACTCTTGTCCATTTTTATACAGCTTTTCATAAGAACCTGTTCTGCCAGAGTTGAAGAATCTTTAGAAAGGTTATTTGATGCTGCGTAATACGTTCAGAGGGGCCCAGGGCTGGAATATTAAAAGCATTCTCTATATACCATTAATATTCCAACACTGCATTTGGCAACATTTTGATTCTGAAGAGAGTGCATGAGTTCAAGGTCAGAGAGATTGACTTGTGCTGTTCATTATAACCAATTATTGTGTGACAAATGAGTTTGAGATCAGGCTTAAAATTCTGTGAGAAAAATCAATAGTTCTAATCAGGGCCTTTCAGGTCATTTACTACCCTACCTTTTGTTACTTTGTCAGAAAAGAGCAAGATAAAACCTGTGTGACAGTGGGTTGCCTCTGTATTGTTACCTTCTATTTGAAACATATTTTGATATCTTGAATTATATTAATAGTTTAATTGGTTTTGGAAACTTTTAAATTAGTTCCAATTTGTAGAACTTTTTTATTATTATTTTTTTTAGTATTCTGATCAGATTTCTCAAGTGGTATTAAAGCTTTTCTGTCTAGGAAGCAGTATATCCAAGTCCTAAACCAGATTTGAGCTGTTTGTCTGTAATGAATAGCAAATAAACCTTAGCAGCAGATACACTCCACTAATTGCTTTGCTTTGGTATCAGGGAAAATTTAAAAAGCTCTTCAGTGTTACAGCTTTACAATATCTGAAACAATTTCACGTTGTTTTGACCAAGCTGGGCATCTGTTTAGAATTTTATAAATTCATTTGTTTCTTCCTTTGTAGTATCCAGACGAAGACGAAGAAACTCGGTTGTATCGTTTGAAGATAGAAGAGCAGAAGCGCCTGAGAGAGGAGATCCTGAAGCAGAAGGAGCTGAGGCGGCAGCAGCAGGCTGGGGCCAGGAAGAGAGAGTTGCTGGAGAGACTTGCACAGCAGCAGCAGCAGCAGCAGCCTTGCTCCCAGCAGTCCTACATGCAGCACGAGGAGGACTCCTCCGAGTTCCCCACCAACGGCAGCCCCTACATACCCCACTCCGGCTTGCAGACCAGGCACAACGTGAAAAACAGACTCCTTGTTAGAAAGCAAGACGCGGTAGTTGCAAACGTCCACCCCAAACCCACAGATTTCCCCCAGGGCCCAGGGGACGGGCAGTACCAAGGACAGCAGATGAAGCCAGTGAAGCAGCTGAGGCAGACTAGAACAGTTCCTGCCAGTCAGCCTCAGGCACCACAGAAAGCGTTACAGAGCAAACCTGCTGCGGCGGCGCTGCCCACGCCACAGGCGGCTCGAGTGGCCTCCGTCCCCGCGAGGCCCCAGGAGCAGAAGCCGGGGGTGAAAAGGACTGTCATGCAGCGGACAAACAGTGGTAGTGATGGGCCCCATGTCGGCAGCAAAGTCAGGGTGATTAAGTTGTCAGGAGGGGTAAGTTTACAAGGCTCATCTCATCTATGTGTCTCCTCGTGGTTTGTTTCTGTCTGTTTGACTCTGTGTAATCCCGAAATAAAAAATGGGCCTGAGCTGGTGAGGGAAGTAACAGGTTTAGCATACTTAATAGTCTATATATTATATTTTCAGAAGTGTAATTTATTAGCGGTTATTAAACAATTAGTGTTTACTGTAACGCTTTACTGCCAGGCAGTTGCCAATGAAATGATACTGAAATACTCCTCTCTTCTAAGTTGTTACTTGGAGTCTGAAATCTGAAAGATTGCTCAACTGAGCTCCTTTAAGGTTGATAGGTTTGATAATTGCTCAGAGAAAAGAATTTAGGTGACTGTATTTAATTAAGGATTGGTTAAAAAGGACCTGCTTATTTGGTAAGTGAGGCCACCTAATTTAGTTGTGTGCAGATGTTGGTATTACTATGGTTTCTATCAGGGGAAGATGGTTTTTATTTTCATGGGAAGCACGTTATGAAACTAATTTAAGCAGTATGTTGGAGAGGGGTGTTTTCTGTTAGAGGCTGAGTTTAAAACGTTACCATTTCACTTCTGCATCTAAATGAGATTTCCTTATCTCCTGATGAGGGGTCTTTTATCTGCAGTGTGTCCCTTGAGCACTGGTGTGGAGGGCTCAGAATGATGGTCTTGAGGACAGTGTGCCTGTTTAAATCTGGGGTTTTGCTGAGAAAGTCTCTCAACCAAATTTCTTCTGTCTTAGTGAAAAGACAAGTTAATTTGTTAGGGCTCTAAAGAAACTAAGATGAAGGGACATAGAGATCATGTTGTCAGTGTTTGAAGTCTGTCCTTGGATTTATGCTGAGGAGGAAAGAATGATCTGATGTAGCAACACATTGGAGGTGTTTTTCTGGAAGAATGCTTTTAAATTATTTGGAGAACTTTATAGGGAAAACAAATCAGTGTGTAACAGGGACTGAACAAGGCCTTGGAGGCTAGGCTTTACTCTGTAGAAATGGGGAGTTGAAATGCCAAAGTCTTAACTACTTTTTATTAATGTTTTTCTACAGCTCATAAAACTTAATTACAGTCAGAACTGTGAATTGCATAACGACTGTATGGTCTTTCCAAATACTAACACAACAGGGCATTATTGATTACATAGACATCCTGCACCTTCAGGTTGTTGTCAGTTTTAATTCCTCAGACATGGTAACTTAAGTACAGAAGAATAAAGTGCAGAAAGCTGAAAGAAATTAATTCTGTTGAGCTAAAAATATTTATATATAAGTATGTCTGCAGGAATCCCAGTGGCCTGCAAGAGGTATGACAGGTTTGTGATTCATGCATAATTGAATAAAGCACTCATGCACAACTTCTTTTATTATGTGGTGAAACAAAACAATGGCAGTCACAACTGTATACAGCTCCTTGTAACAAATAATTATCAGTGCCCACAGCAGCATTCACAATGAAATAATTTTTATCACAGTGCTCTATTTCAGAAGACCATGAATGATTTGTTTCCGATGAGTCTCATGGTAAGCAAGAGCAATTAGCTTAATTAAATGCATGTGTAACTCTTCTTTCGTTGTGTACAGAAGCAGAGTTACTCTGTCCTCAGTAGCTTTCAGATACTGAGGTTGCAGCAAAGTGAAGCACGTTCTTTACATGTAGCCTTGGTCACTGTTTTCATGTTGCCATAGACCTTTTAAGTTTCCTTCCAGCTGAGGGAGAGTGAAAACAAGCATTGCAATTAGCTGTTAACACTGATCAAGGTAGTTGATTAATTTTTAATCAGTTAGTGGCAAGCTGAATCTGTGACTTTATTTCTTTGACAACACAGGGGAAAAAAAAATATTCAGCAGCAGGGCAGACAATCTTCTAGTCTGTTTTTGACAGGATTTAAAAGAAGAGTGAAAAGGTGCTTGGACTCCGAATACTATCATGATTGGAGATCATACTTGGTTTCCACTGATTTGGTCTTGCCACATGCTTTATTTATTTTCATAACTTTTACCTGAGTATTAAATATAAAGCAAAAGCCAAAACTCATTTTCCCTAACCATTCTTCTTAGCATGTAATAGTGCTTGCTCTTATTCCTTGTCTTTGGCTAAGTGTTGCTGGTATCTCTTACCTGTTGGCAGTGGCTCTGTCCTGCAGCTAAGCATCCCTGCCCTTGCTCTCTAATTCCTTGTACTCTTCATTTCTCGGGCTCTTTTGTGCAGAGATGTTTTGAATACATTTGTACAAATGAGATGGCTCATGATAGACAGAATGCAGGTTCCATTTTGGAGCTCACTGGGTTCAACCAAAGACTGGCAAGTCTCTGCTGTTGCAGCAGTGCACGGCACCATTGGAGAGCTCTCAGCTGCAGGAGCTGCTCAAGTCCGGAGCTGTATTAACTCTCACTAGACCAAGCTGGCCTAAACCAGAAACTGGTAACAAGGACTGTTATTAATTCAGTAGGGCCATCTGTAGAACTAGGATTCAATGGTTTGGTGTTGCTGATAATGTTTTTTGTGTAACAGTTAAGCAGTTTGGTGTGTTGGTGACAACTGTGGAGTAGAGAGACTGTCAGAAGGGAAAGGCTCCTCTTCTTGAGGGCATTGTCTTTACCAGGCTGAACTTTTGTCTGTTTGTGTTGTGGGCACAGCAGTGCTACCAGGGATCTCTGACCTGCAGGACAAAATACCCCTTGGGTCCTTAAAAGATAAAATGGTCTTCATCTATTTCCACAGTATTCTTTTGTGAGAAGATTTTACTTTTGGAAATTTAAGAATTACCATGTAAATTCCAACAACGTTTTAACTTGTTCAGTTTTCCTGATGCATAAGATGCCTTAATTTATGCTTCTTGTTCTTCAGGAAAATGAAAGTACAAAATGATTCAGCATATCTGGTATGTCAGACTAACTCTGTGTATCAAGGTGACACATTAGGTACCCTCAGTAATGATTTTGTCTGTTGATACTTTTTTTTTTTTAATAAATCCCACCCTTCACCCCCCCAATACTGATTTGCCCATTCCTTTCTAATATACATATAATTTATGCAGAAAAGGCAGTAAAGTGAATAGTTTTCCATTTTAATTACTCTTTTAAGTTGTGTTCCTGGAAAATTATACAGTGTTTACCACATGGAATTTTTTTGTTGCTGGTTTGGTTTTGGATTAGGTTTTTTGGGGGATNTGTATTTTTTACAAGGAGAACCAGTTATCTTTTGATGGATCCAGTATGCTTTGTTTTTGTGGCATTTCCTCAGAGCTGTCCTTTTCAGATACACGAGCTCAGTGTATTCACTGAGTATTCATACTTTTAAATTTTACTAATAAAGCATCTGAGACTTGCCAGGCTTGCTGAGGAGCCTGAGGTCAATCCTAAAGATACTTGTAAGTGTAAAGTCAATGAGAGTGTAGGAAAGAAACACCCTAATAAATCACTTCGAAATGTGATCATAAAATTATAGAAAATAAGGGTGAAAAGACTGTTGAACTATTCTATCTTGAAGGGGGGGATGAACTCTGTAGTATTCCTGACACATTTGTCCAACCTTTTTCTTAGATATCCTTATTACAGATTTTGCAGGTCTTCTATTCCAGTATCAAATGTGTATATTTAGGAGAATTTTCTTAGTGACCAAATCATGTTTTCTTGCTGTAATTTTGAATTTCTGACTATTTGTATTATACTTGAAGAGAGATGGAGAAAAAATTTCTCTCTCTTTGTGTCTGTCTCTCTTTTTAAAGATATCTTAACTGTTTCTGAGCTCTAATATCTTTCATTCTCTCTTGATGAGTCATGTTTTCTAACACCTTGGCTGTTTGTGGTTGCTCTTTGGGCTCTCTGTCATCAGTCTGTTAAGAGTTCTAGTACCAAATGCAATTGAATTCCTTAAGTCAAAATATTCAGAGTTGTTCTAGTCCTGGAAGAACAGGTTTGTACCAGATACTACCTTAGATATCTTAAGATTATATGAAGTATGTGCTGAACATATTTTCTATTTAGTTGGAGGTTCTGTGGTAAATTACAATATCTTAAAATCTCTGTATCATCGTCATCTTATGTTGTTGGATGATTTCTCTCATAGCCAGAAAATGTCCTGCCATGCTCAGAGAGCTGTGTGTCTGTCCCAAAGGCCTGAAAATGCTGGTTCTTATGCTGCACCAAGAACACACCAATCTTTGTCTCTGTGGAAGGCTGCACAATGAGGGTTTTTTCATAAATACATATGTAGATGAAAATACATAAAAATCTTGGTGTTCCTTGTTGCATTACAAGAGTACCTTATGAGCGATCCTAATTCCTGAAAACCTGAAATGCTTCATATGAGAAGCTTGAAAAAACAGCTGGCAAGTTCTTAACGTTGGAAAAGCCTGTCACAAAAAAAGTCCTTGGATCACAAAAACAAGGTGGAAATGGAAGATGGACAACTTCATTCGTATTTCAAGCAACTGGGAAGTGTGAGATGAATATGGAATTCTAAATATGGAAAAAAAGATACTGATTGAGATGATTGTTGTTTGATAATGTAATCTTATCAACCAACTTTGCTTTATGTTTGTACTTGTTTCTACTTGTATTTGTTCAAGTTTAATTAAAAATATTTGACTTGAAAGCTCTTTAGCGCCTTTCATCTAAATATGTCAGGAATTGCAAACACTAAGAATTGTGCCATTTGTGTGGGAAGTTCATGAGGGAGCCCTTTCCCCAACCCTTGACAAAGGAACTCTTGCCCTGTACGGTCCTATAACTTTTTAAGAAATGGGAAAAGGGCTTTGGTGTTTATTTGTATCCCACTGATGGATAGTTTCCACCTAGGAACAGTCCTAGGAATCCTGGGCTGAGGGAGCTGCAGGAGCCATATCTGAATGCCCAGGTACCATGGCAAAATGGGCAAGACCTCTGAAGCAGCATTAACGTAAATGCTGTTGAAGAAGGACTCTGCCTGCCATAACCTGCAAGATTTTGCTCTGAAAACATTTCACAAATGGACATTATTTCTTAATTGTAAGAAACAGTTGAATTGTGTCCAGAGGAGGCCACAAAGTTGGTAGGGGGACTGGAGCACCTCCCCTCTGAAGACAGGCTGAAAAAGTCGGAGCTGTTCTGCCTGGAGAAAAGAAGGCTCCGAGGAGACCTTATAGAACCTTCCCAAAGGAGCTACATGACAGCTGAAGAGGGACTTTTTACAAGGGCGTGGAG